>AWUE01015398.1:0-10725 GCA_001974825.2 Corchorus olitorius
TCTCTCTCTCTCTCTCTCTCTCTCTCTCTCTCTCTCTCTCTCTCTCTCTCTCTCTCTCTCTCTCTCTCTCTCTCTCTCTCTCTCCCCTAATATCAAAAGCTGAAATCTGAATTTTATGTTTGATGTTTTCTCTAAAAGAATGTATTAGCGTCTTTAAAAGATTAAAGGAATTGGTTTTGAATGTTACCCCATTGAGGTTTTCCTGCATATAAACCCTCTGGATGCTTGAGCAACGTAGGATCTTTCTTAATTTGGGCTGGATAGGAGAGGAGGGATGGTGTTTAAAGTTACAGCACTTGGAAGGTATCTTTTTAAACTTTAAAGCCTCTCTCTGAGTCTTATGCAAACTCTTTATTGTGTGATGGTACTACCGTTGTGATTTTTGGTGAATGTGTAACTCCTGGCTTCTCTGGAGAATAATTATGACTTATCAAGGTGAGTAGAGAGAATCATCTGCTCTTATGTAACAACGATACAGGAAAGAAGGGGGATAAATAGAGTAACATTTTTTAATCAGATTAATAATTTTTGACACTTTGAAATTTAATTTGTTCATCTTCTATACAACCATAAATCATTTCATCTAACTGTTTGACTCTTATATGTAATATGTTAATTGTATCTTGTTCATTTTCCTTGTTCTTAACTCCATATGGTTTTCAACACTTTGTCTCAACAGTATAATAGTTCATTTATGTATGGCTCTAATTATGTATTTAGGCATGATGCAGTTTGGACTCGGTCAGCTCTTTCTGAAGTTTTAATTGATAAAATTGTGTGGAAATGTATGGTAAAGCCCCTGGTTGTGTTAGAGGTTTATGATTGGTGTCCACTAGATTATTCATCGAACTACTGGTCCTACTCATGATGCTCACTGTATTGCATCATTGTGTCTGTAGTTGTTTTGGATCATTGCAATTACATAGTTTTGTACCATATCAGACTTGATTGACACATTCATCCTTTTCATGTTGGCATTGTATGTGAGTCTGCATCTTAATTCTCTATTCTTTGTGGCATAGTTTACAGGACAGGAAACTGGGGAAGTGGAATTGTGATAAACCTACTGTGCAAAATTCAAAATTTGAATGTTTCAGTTCATGCAATCATGTTCTTGCCTAGTTCAATATATGAAAGTGGTTTAATGATGATTATTACCAAACTGTTATACGGCTACAATTCATCGATATTATAGGAAGTTTTTACCGGGAAAATTCCTTTGAATCTTGCTGGTATTTGTTTTTATGAGAATTGATTTCTGTTAAATGATAAGCTTTGAATTATGAAGCCTGAGAGAATAAATGCACATGTTTGCTTGTTTTACTGCAAGTTCTGGAATTGATTTTAACTTGAGATGCCATTGTATAGTGACCATTAACTGATATGTTGGATAGATTTATATATTGTGGCAGGGAGTGTTCCTCCCCAAGTCGGCCAGTTGCTGTGCAGTGTACACAATACCAGTCATTGAAGATGATAAAAAGTACTACATCAGAAAGGTTAAAATTTTCAACTATTCTGCACATTTTAATACTTCTGCATCCAAACAATTCTAATTTGCTATTCAAAATCTTCACCGAATAGACCTCAAAAGGATCAGACTTGTGAGTCGTACGAATAAGGTTGTTGAATGAATTTATTTATGAAATGAAATTGGGATTTATGCACTTTGTTTGAATCACGAGAAGGTCCTTTTTTTTTTTTCATCCATTGAGTCTTGTTTGATTTTGCTGTTGGTCATGTCGCTGTGAGATCAAAGAAGTCTAGATTTGAAAAGGGTAGGTTTGGGTGTCCAGCCTCTTGCCATAATTCATTAAAAGACTTGAGAAGAAATATAGAGGGAATAGTTTTTTGATCGGACATCATCAGAAATTGGTTTATAAATTTTAGGCAAGTGGTGGGTCAAACCAAGCCGCTGGACTATCATTTTTGCCATTTATTATCCATTTATTACCTTTTGGCAGCTTCTTCCTGCATTGCGCTGCGCTGCTGTTTCGACCGTGAACAATTTTCTTGCACGGTCACACTTCGACGAGAAGCAGCCCCGCCCTGTTTCCGTTACTATTAACAGTGTTTTCTCTTCTCTTTTTGTCTTTTCCCTAAATAAAAACGAAGAGGAATGATAAAATGAGAGGAAACCCAAGACATTTCAAAGCTTTTCTAGCTATTCCTATTTCCCCCCTTTTCTCTTGTACTTTTCTATGATTCTAAATTTCCTTTCATTTCTTTCATCTACTATTTTTTCTCTTCTTTTTTTTCCCACTCGTATGAAAACCTGACTAATCTGGATTCAACCCGTGTCGCTTATTTGAGTTTGATAGATGAGTCTATCAATTACCTAATTGCGTACGCAAGGTCTCGAACTTGAGACCTGTATAAACTAGAGCGAGCCATTCACCATCACGTTGATATCTACTATTTCTTTCCAAATCATGAAGAATGAAGCATAATAGTCATTCTAAGTTCTGAGACTGAGACTAATAGTCTAAGACCCATGAAGAATGCAGAAGAAAAGAGGGCTCAATCATGGTACGGAAGGGATTGCAACTTGTAGTAAACTGTATAAATTGTTAGGCCTTTAGTTTTGAGCCATATAAAACTGGGACCACCTGAGCCAAATTATTCAAAAAGAAATTTTTTAGAGGGTCTTTCTGCTGCAAGACTCGAAATTGATGTTGAGGAGATAAATAGAAAAATTAGAAGAACCCGATTCAGCGGTGGTCCCTGCGGTGTGGATGTCATCATCTCTCTACCCTGGCCCTGAAGAGGGTTGGGGGGACGTGCATGGAAACTAACAAGCAAAGCAAAGCCTCAATCTCAGTCCCAAGTCCAAGTGGGATTTTATTATCAGTCATAGAAGAGAGAGGCTCCTGACACAGTTAAGTTGTCATAATGCAATGCCTCCCTCATCCCCACCACCCAGCTCCTCCCTTTGTCGGAAATCTTACCACCCTCTTCCATCATGCCATTCATTGGGTTTTAATTTTTTGGTGTCCCCCTCCCCTCCCTCCTTAATCATACTATTTCTCTTACTTCAATAGAGATTATTTAAATGTTGTACTAACTTCTAATTGTACTAATTATTTTGCAACTTGAATGGTTTATTTATATCAAAGAAATAAGTTTTTGTTTTGAAAAAAAAAATAAATTGGGAACAATATATCTTATCTCATTTTCAAGGTCAGACAAACTGTTAATCCCTTCCCTATTAATGAATCTATTGAATTTTCGTATACAAGTTTTTAGACTTAGAGATTACGTATCAATAAGGGTTTGTCGAATCTGAATACCTTCCTACCACAAATTAAAACATGTACTACTTCGATCACCAATTTTTCGGACTTAAAAATCTCATATCAATAAAAAAAAAATCAATAAAAATGCTCAAATTCGAGTACCTTTTCACCATAAATTCGAGCATTTAATTAGCCCATTGACCAAAGATATAAGGTTTTGATTTTTGAATTGCAACACAAATTTTCCTAGGAGATTCTTGTATAGACCTTCAATATGTCAAAATATAAAAATGGGATTGAGATTTAACGTTCAAATGTTTAGGCCTAGGCCCCCCTTACTTATAAAACAGTGAAAGTGGCCTGCGATTATTCTCAGAGTAATTAATTCTAGTTATAGTAAATCATAAGTACTAGAAATGGAATAGCCATCCTTCCAATTCCATTTGTTGGCAGCTAAATTTGAGTAACTAAAGTACTACTACTATATTTGAATCTGCTAATTATAGCACCGTCACAAAGATTAAACCAAATAGGCTGAAACTTGATTGCGAGTTTTCAACTGCATAAGCTAAAGCGAAAATAATGTCAAAATCCCCAAAAACAGAAATTTAAAAATGGAAGAATGAGGCTAAAATAGCACAACCCAAAATTATTAATGAATCCTTACTAGTACATTACAAAAAGGGAAAAATAAACTTCCTTAAAAAAAATGGAAAATAGACTGTAAATTTAAAAGTTCAATTTTCTTTTTCTTTTTTTCTTTTTTGAGAATAAAAAAGTTCAATTTTCAATACATCATCATACTATAGAGGAAAATGATGTCAACCCAAACCCAAACTCAACCAACCTTAGATATGGTGACATCCCTTAAGACTAACAAATTTCTGATTCTATTTCAGTGGGTAAAAATGAGATAAGTTTTTTTTTTAAAAAAAAAAAAGGTCATAAATATAATTAATAATAACCTGAAATATTCACAGGGGTAAGGTAAGTAACATTGAAGATCCCCAATAAACCACCTCGTATTTTAAAACCCAAAGGGGCAAAGGGTGTGGGAATCACATTGTGAATCGAGCTGAGAGCCCTGAGAGAGAGTAATAATAAGAGATTATGTTTTATATGTGTCTGTATTTTCAGATATAGATAGGGAAATGCGTGGTGGTTTCGTCATCATTTTCATTTAGCAATTTTATACTAAAAATTTACCATTTTTTTTTCAATTCCCAATAAGACTTTTTACTACAATAGAGAGATGGGTTGGGTTCTTTCTTCTAGTCATGGTCTCTGGTAAAACTTGGGAGTGAGTGTAAAAAAATAAAAAACAATAAGATAAAAAGAAGATAAGAATATTAAAAGGAAAGCTAGGGATATAAAAATACTACTACTAATGTTTGTAACAGCACAGGCTACACTATACCCTCTTCCCAACAGGCACAAACCAACCTTTTTGTTGTACTTTAAATTCCTCAAAATCAAAATGTGGCTGATTTATGCTTCATGGATCCGCTTTTCTCGCTTCTTCCTCAGCGTCCTATATCTATAACCTTCCCTTTTCCCAGCTTTTCTTCTTCTCTTCTGTTATAAACACCTACACTAAGACTTCCCTTCCTCTTCTGTCATTGTCAATCTCATCTTTTTTCATATCCTTTTTCTTCTTTTTTCCTTTTGGGTACTTCCGGGAAGAATGGGCAGAGATTGGTATTGGGGTAGTGGGGCAAAAACCAGCTCCTCCAGAAAAGCAGCGGCGGCGGCGGTGGCGGCAGAGAGAGACCAAACTGCAGCTCCTTCTGGTTGCATCAGTGCAGTGTTTCATTTGTTTGATTTCCACCATTTTCAGTTCCCTTTAAACCACTCAACAGCTGGAAGTAACAGTTGTAGTTGTTTCAAGCCTGACTCTTTTTACTCTCCAGACCCCACTCCCTCCGCCGCCGCCACCACCACCACCCTTAAAGGTTCAATCTTTAACTCATTTCTGTCTTCCTTTTCTTCCTCTTTTTTGAAATTCCGAAGCTTTTCGTTAATGGGTTTGGTTTTCCATTTAATGCAGGAGGAACAGAGGCGCCAAGGAACAGTTTGGAATCAGAGGAAGAAGGTTCAACAACTTCAACTTCAGTTTCAGTTTCAGCTTCAGCTTCAGTTTCATTACCATCAACCAGGAAAGAAGATGAAAATTTAAATATCCCAGTAAGTTAATTAATTATTTTACTACTATATAAGTATGTGCCAAGTTTATTTTTTTATTTCTTTTATTATTATCTTTTTGGGTTCCTAGCTTTATTTTTCAAAGATTGGGATTTTTCAAAAAAAGTGAGTAATGATGATGATAATGATAATAATGTTATTACAATGTTTTGTGTTGTGAAAATCCAGGTGGGAATTCAAATCAAAACAAGAGGGTCAAAAGTTGACACATCTTCAGAAATTAGCAACTCCCCAGGGACCAAGACTCCTACTTTAGTAGCTAGGCTCATGGGTCTAGATCTTCTTCCCGAAAGCCGCTCCCCATCTTTTTCTTCTTCGTCTGCTTCAAATTTCCATGCCAAGTCATCACAATTAAAGCACCATCTTCACATGCAATATTCTCCAAAGCCTAATTTCCAAGGCAAAACAACGACTCCTCATCGACATTCCATCGATGGGGATCAAATCAGGCCGGGAACTCGCTCATTGCCGGAAACTCCCAGAATTTCGTCCGGAAGAAGGTCAGACGTGGATTATCACCACCGGTTTTCACTTCAGATTAACAAAGAAAACATGAACTCCGGTGAAGAGTTGGTCATGTCTCGTCTATCTTCATTGAAAAAGAAGGAGCTTAATAAACATGAAGATGAAAACAGAAGCCCTGGTCATTACGCTAGGCAGATTATGAAACAGGTTAAGGAAAGTGTTAGTAGGAAAGTTGGTATGGACATAACCAACACAGTTCGAAACAGAGAGCAAGCAAGGGAAGAACTTGTTAATCAATTTAAATACAAGAAAATTTCCAAAGCTTTAGCCAAAGTTAATGGTAATGATTCAAACTCAAGCCCTGGGAAATTGCACTCAACTCCTTCTTCTTGTTCCCCAAGACTCAGATTCATGGAGTCGTCCAAAACCAAACCTGACCCAAATCCCCCAAACCCTCCAAAACCTGAGATCAATATCCAGCCTCCTCAACCCATCAGAGTTTCAGTTTTACCAAAGCCAAAGTTGCAGGCGGTTCAAGAGGAACAAGAACAGCAACCGCCGCCGAGAGCCGCCGCCGCCGCAAGCAAATGTAAGAAGTTCAGTTCAAGGCTAAAAAAGCCTCAACAGAAGCAAGAAGAGCCTTTCGTTCGACCTTCGACAGCCAACAGAGTTAACATTCCCGACAAGAAATGCAGGAAAACCCCATTGTCGAACGATCTCGTCAACAATATCAAAATCCCGCAAAAGCAGGTATTCAAATATTTTACCCTCAAGAAAAAGAAAAGAAAAAAAAATTATTACTACTATATTTTTCCATGACGTTTTCTTAAACTTTTTATTACAGGTCTTAGATGCTCAAGGACCGAAACGACGTAGCTCACAGTTATCTAGTTGTTCGAGCCAAACGTACAACAAACAAGAAGCGACGCATGGGCACGTTTCCCGAGACAAACCCAACATCATCGGCGACAGATGTAACGATGCTGCTGCTTCTTCTGCTTCTGCCGCCGCTGCCACCACCACCGGAGACGAAGCAGAATATTATGAGTACATTTCCAGAATACTAAGACGTACAGGGTTAGTCGACAAAGATACCCCAGTGTCCTTCATTTCCTGGTTTTCTCCTTCCCACCCTCTCGACCCTTCCATTTTTTACTTCCTTGAACATTTAACCAGTTTTTCCGCTAATTATTACAACACTAAATCCAAGTCTAATTTGAGACACCGGTGCAATAGGAAATTATTGTTTCATCTAGTGGATGAAATTTTGGTCGAAATTTTGAAACCCCATTTTAATTTGAAGCCTTGGGTTAATATTACAGTACTTGGTCGACATGATTATTATTATAAGGTTGGTCACATGAATGGGTCTAGATTGATAGACACATTGTGTTCGAAAATTAGAAGCTTTCCTCAAGCTGATTGTCTTGTTCTCGAAGACATTGATGCTTTAATCGACAAAGATTTGCCAGAAATGAAGCTTCAAAGTTTAGGGGCGTACGAGGAAGAAGGGGAAGGGATTGTAACGGAGATTGAGAAGGATATATTAGAGGCGCTGGTACATGAAACGGCTGTGGATTATTTTGCCATGCTGTGAGTTTGAAATTGAAGCTACGACGCCGTTTTAATGGGTTTCAAAACGAGACAGAAAGGGAGGGGGTCACATGGGGTCATTCACGTGATGAGATGCTATTGGGTGGGACTCATTTTTCAGATACACGTGGATCAAAAAAAATTGGGACCCGACATTGCTCGGTTCTCATTGGTTCTTAAAAGACAGCATAACAGAGGAATCCATTCCTCTCTCTTTTCTGTTTTGTGTGTATATATATATTGCAATAATGTTAATGTAGTATCAATTTTTATTTTTTGAATTTATATAAGTATATTCTTTTTTTGGGTCTTTGAAATTTTTGGTTCTTCAAAGTTGGAATCTCGTTTCGATGTAATAATATATATATATACTATTACAAATACTATGGCTACCGTTATAATCTTTATCTAATTGTTTTTATGTTCCCTTATATATGTTCATGTCTCTAATTAATGAAGCAATCGGCATTTATTATCAATCTAACCTTATCAAATTTTTATGTACATAAGATAGTATCAAATATTTGATGATATACATAAAGGTAGCCCGCTCCTATCACAAATTTCGAATGTCCATATATATTAAGATTCAAATTCGTCATAAGATTCAAGTTCTTTCTATCGATATGTTACCATTGATTACACACCTAAATTATTTGAAGAGTGATAATACAAGTTGCATGCATGTGCACTTCTTTCTCAATGAATAGGCCCTCCTTTGGGCATATATAATTGAGTCACTATAAAACTGAATGATTGGGATTGGCATTTTAGGGTGGCATGGAAAATTTTCATTTTTTTTCATGAAACTTGAAAGTATTTTTAGGCGCCATCAAATGGCAATTTCTTAACAGGTCGATAGAAACTGAAATAAGGAAGGACAAAAGAAGGAAAGAAAGATTAGCTAATCATGCATTTGCTTTTAGATTAAACGGTGGTACGAAAAAGGTACTAAGATTTGGCTCTCCATTCATGGAAGTTTGAGCTTGTAAAGTGACACTGCAACAACCCCCAAATATTTATTAAAAAGAACGTGAAAATATATATTGAAAGAAAGAAATGGGAAAAATTAAAAAGTTTCAAACAGGAAAAAAAAATAAAAGGGAAAGGGAAAAGGAGAAAGAGAGGTGGTCATGAGTCGTGAAGCAGTAAAAGGATGATTCCACTTGTCTGCATGGACCCGAGACTTGTGTACGTGAATTCTTAAAAGCAAAAGGCAGAAAAATCCCCTAATGCAGACAACAAACCAAAGTCCAAATCAGAATAATATCCCACCGGAATATTGTTTACAAGTTTTCTTCTTTATACTATTTTATTATAGGCTTTTTAACTTTCTACAATGTAAAGGAGAAACTGAAAAGAAGAAAAAAAAGTTTTTTTTTTTTAAGGAATTAAAAGGTTGATATTAAGTGCAAATTTGTGTGACGAAAAAATCTTTTTAGCAGTGAAATAAAACAAGAAAATTTAATTTCTTATATATATAGTTCAATACAAATGAAAAAAATGTTGATTTTACTAAAATTATGTCATTTTATATAATGAAATTTAATCATTTCATTGTAATAAATAAATTAATATATGCTGCCACGAAGAGAATGCCGACACTGTTTTGTGTATATATATGGTCTCTCTCTTCAGCTTTTCATCTTAATAAAACAAGAAATTAATTAAGGCAAAAGACAGGTGGATGAAAGAAATGAAATACAAGGGGCATGCAAGACGCATAAAATGCCAAGATTTTGATAAATTTCGAAACCCAAATTTGGTAGAGTGTCAGTTATATTATAGAACTAGTGAAAGGAATATATTAAATATGAGAGAGAAGAACTATAGCTAGTGATCCTAATTTTGATCAGGAAAAAAAAATTACTAGCAAATTTTTGAATGAATACTAATTGATTCAGGCTCAGTTTAGTAGAGCGGTGCGATAGCGGTGTGATTGACATTGTTTGGCAACTGTACAGATGAGATTACACTGTACAGATTAGATTAGGTATTGTACAGATGAGATTATTAGAGCAGCGATTGAAACGGAGTTTACACTTAAGCTCCGTTGGTGCCAAAACGATGGTGAGACGATCAAACGGTGGTGAAACAGTTACAGATAAAAAAACTCAGCTAATGTTTGAAACAAGTAAAACAAGTAGTAAATTTGTTCACTTTTTTTACTCGATCTGCTAATGTTTAAATTTTCCAATCCCATTTACCATGTTCAACTTTAGTGGTAAATTTGAAGTCTTTAATTAGAAGGATCATTAATAATGACATGACTGATCATATTCAGACTGAGCAAAGCTTTAGGATTTTCATTTAATATCAACGGTAACCTAAACGTGGGTCGATTTATATATATAATGTTGACTAACATTAAGGAGTGAGCGGGAAAATTCAAAATGCAAAATCAAATTTAGTATAACTATAGCTAGGACTCAACAAAGTCAATTGCTACATTAACATATTTATTATACTTTATATACTATATACTATTAAGTGAATATATATGATTGTTATTAATTGGTGATGAAGAACTATATGGGTGACCGAAGAGATTAAAAGTTGACCAAGTCCATTAATTCCTGTTGGGATCTATTTGGTATGTACTTGCACTAGGAGACATGAAAATTTTTTTCCCTTACGCAACCATATGCTTGGCTGCTTTTATGATATATCAATTTCCTTTGCCAATTTTAGGGATACAAAATTTCTCTTGCTTCATTTCCATGAATTTGAGATACTTTTGGGAATTGATGTTGAAAGATCAAAGGCGAAACAATGAAAATGATGAACAAATTATTGTACAAAGCAAGCTTTTTCACTCATCCATGCATCAATCATATATGATTAGATTTTACTATGTTATTTTTAAAGTTTCAGATGATGTCGCGATCATATAATTCAGGTATCATATATGTATAAAAAATGAAAATGGAGGGATTTTGAATCATTTTGAACCGTTACTATCCATATATAAAAATAAAAATTAGAAATAAAAGAATAGAGACATGGGTGAAGTAAATTAATTTTGTTACTACTTAATAGTAATATTTTAGTAGGAACATAGATATATATATATATATATATAGATATAGTGCAGAAGGAGTAGCTATATATATATAGTATATTATTAAGAAGAGATTCAGAGTTTACGCAAAACATGGGAGATTCCTACACCTACATAATATTCCTGACTGACTACAACTTCACTAACTCTGAAATCTAAATTGAATCT
>AWUE01015399.1:0-11854 GCA_001974825.2 Corchorus olitorius
ATAAATTATAAATTATAAATTATTCTGTTTGATGACCGTTGATGAGTGCATGCCATATGATCTGATTCTGATCACCCATCTGGGTTTTTTTTTCTTTTTCATATAAAATATAATATTGTTCTGGCAATGGACAAACATCATCAGATTCAGATGCATCATCGTACATATATATTATAATAATGTAAGAAAAAAAAAAGACTAAACTAAAGTTACTGAAAACTTTATCTCTTTAATTATCTCATTGTATGAATTTCTCTGCATTTGCGGTTGGGGAGTGTCTCTTTCGCTTGCATGTGTAGTGTTTTTTCTGAAATAACAATGTGACAAATGGGTTTTCTGTGGGGTTGCGCCACTATGTTGCAGCCTGGCTTGGGTCACCCTACACTTGTCTCCATACTTTTTACTTGTAATTCCTTTCTAAACTTATAACTTTTTGGCCAGAAACCCAACAAGATAACAATGGTATATATGCAGAGCAGATAGGCCCCATTCTCTATACGCCGAATAAATCTAACAAACTAATTAATTAAAGGGTAATTATTTAATACACCGGAGGTCTGAGTTTTAGACTCTACAAATGGGTTGTGGTGTTGACACATGTCCATTTTTAAATTAATTAAGTTTTAAATATTTCAATTTAGTCCCTAAAGAACACATGTCACCTTTCAGAATCCGCATGTGTAATATACTAAAATCCACTTATGGTGTATCAAATTAAGCATGAGAAATAAAGAAATACACTCACAATTTCTTTGAACATCTTCTTTTTTCTTATAGAATATGTTATAAACAATTGCTCAGACAACATTAAACTGTACATTAGGAGTGTATAACTAGATTTGGATAATTATCTAATACACTATTATGCTATAATAATTTAGATTCCATAAGCATATTAAAGAGTTATCACATATCATATTTTTTAATTAATATTGTCTTTAATATTAAAAACTATTTTCTAAAAAACGCATATCAACCTTTAACCCGTAAGTACAGTATGCTAAACTTTATAACTTTCTAAAGGCATTCGAGATTTTTATCCGAGTCCATTGATGATCTGAATTATTCAAAAGTTGCTTTTTAAATTGAAGCAAATAAGCCTAGTAAATAATAAGACAATGGTTCTCTTTTGGGTTTTGTTATAATTTTGGGTACTTTTGTTCCGTGGATGATAGGCCTTAAACTGGACTGTTGCAGGCCCAAAACAGATCCCCTTCTCCTAACTAATGCAAATCAAGAAAACCTATATATAAATATGTCCAACGGGCCTAAGAATTTTCAGACCAAGATTTTCATCATAGTCGAGGCTTTCGATCAATTCATATGTAGAATTCTAAGTGATTGGTTCAAGTGGTTTGGTATTTGTTCTCTTGTTTCGATTTCAAGTCTTGTGAATGAAGAATATCGAGAGAGCTTTACCCATAATAGACTGACTTGATTTGAATAAGATTAACTTGTAAATATATAAAATAAAAAAAAAAATCCGCACAAGATTTATATTCGGTCAGTATGGGTCTACAATACTTGCTAAATATAGAACATCACAATCTTTTGAACACTAAATATGACATATATACATGAATGATTTCAGACAGCATTATTCCTGGTTCATAAATGATTTCAGACGCTCAATTATTTGAAGGTTTGAATCTAATTGGATGATGACGTTGGGCACTAGCTTCTTCCTCTTGAGTTGCTGCCTGGATTAATCAACTCGAGACACTAAAAAATCCAAAATTTAGACTTATATATATATATATATGTCAACCACCATTATCCAGGAAATTAAGAAATTAGTTCATTCATATGAAAGGAATGAAGAGAATTGGATTACCTTGGCTGTTAACATTTCATTTTCTTCTTTCAGTGATTTGAACTGAATTCAGATCATGAACAAACAAAATTTTTATTGAACATATATACAGAATAACAACTAATGGACAAGAAATTAAACTGTTGCCTATATACTCGTACCTTTGCTTTTTTTTGCTCAATCTCTTCCTTAATTAATTTTTCCTATAACATAAACAGGACAAGAATAATTAATATATAGGCTTAAATTCACTTATGTTCTCACTAAGAAAAATGAAACGTATGTTTTCTGATTACTAAGTACCCTTGTTGCATTGATGATATTCGAGCCTCGCTTAAGCTGGCGTTCGATCTCCTCAAGGTCCAGGCGAGAGGACAAACTCAGCCCTTGACCCAACCTGTGGCGCCTATGGCAACAAATTATATTAATTTTTTAGAGTTTAATTAGCTAGACTTGTAGTTGGAAGAAACATTATGCTAATTAACATAACTGCATGTATGGAAGAAGCAATATTAAACTATAAACTGATCATTAACCTTATAGAAACTTCAAGTTGCTCAATTTTCTTGACCATATTTGCTGCTTCAAGCTTCAGTTGCTACAAAATGATCGAATTTCATAAGCAAATCATGATATGCAAATTAGGCCTTACCCCTTATTTGAAACATGGAGGAAACTTTACTGTAACTGCATGCTTGTTGCTTGAAAAAAGTCATAAACATTTGAACAATCAAAGATTGAGGTCTAACCTTTATGTCTTCCATTTCAGCCGGTATATATGTTCTGATTACTATCGGTCTATTGTCTTTTTTGCATGCTGATGCAACCAAAACATAAAACGGGGTCAATTATTGTAAAATTATTATCAAATGCAATTAGCAATATTCTCAAATAATTATACCACTTACAAAAGGTGGTGGGCACAAATAGAACAAAGTGAAAGAGAGAATAGAAACTTTTAGAATTAGAGGACCTGTATATATATTTTAAATATTTTATACTACTTTAATATGGGATTCTAGACCGATTATTACGTTTAATTAGAAGCATGCACACACATTAATCACATTCATGGACTACTAGATTCAATTGCTAAATTCATCGTGCATATGCACTAGTAATTAGTAATAATAATTTTGGATTTTTAAGTTTAAGTTTGGTATTCAACATGAATTATTTTCCTCCGCATGCCAGTTTAAGGCCTAACTCTAACTAAAGCTACTTAAAATCGTCATTGAAAAAAAAAAAAAGGTTTGTCTTTTAGGTTTTGTTATACTTTTGGGTATTTTTTGTTGGGTAGATGATGATGGGCCTTAACCTGTTACTGACCCAATTTTCGGGCGTGCTTAGACTTCGATTGCAAAAGTTTGTCCATGTTTTTACTCCTTTCCAATTCCTTTACAAGCAAAATAGGCCCGAAACAAATGCCTATATAAAAAAAAAAAATCCTGTTCCTTTGCAATGTCAAATGGGCCTATAAAATTTCGGACTAGTTTTAGATATATCATCATTCATCATAAGTAAGGTGGCTGACATTGACAACCTGATATTCAAAGTTGCTAAATTATTCCTAAATTAATCTTGTTCTTTATTCTTTTGAACACTATATATGACATATATATACTTACAAAGGATCATAGTAGAAATAGCAGCTAATAATGGAGACTAATTGGGAGGGCTGGCAACTTTTTCTGACAGCATTATTCCTGGTACATAACATGAGTTATTCTTCTAGCCGCTCAATTATTTGAAGGTTTGAAACTAATTGGATGATGAGGTTGGACCATGAATAAAGATTTGAATATGCAAAAAAAGACCAGCTATATAGATTGCTAGCTGCGGTTTTCCGGCAGTCCAATATGCAGTTCCGTCTCCACTTCTGACTCTGAGCTCTGACTGCTTCGGCTGCAATTATAAGTAGCAGTAGCTTCTTTCTGTTGAGTTGATGCCTGCAATCTCAACTCACCACACTAAAACGTCAAAATTTTAGACTTATGTCAGGTTTTAGGGCAATGGGCAGCTTTCATTCACTTATCATTAGGAATAAATCAAGTTTTGGATCATAAACTAAATTATAACAACATATGGAAGTTCATATAAGTTATAACTCATGCCATGCAGTTAAAAAGAACAAATGAAGCTTAGGAATGAAGTAAAGGTTCACCTGGGCTGCTAATTTTGCATTATCTTCTAGTAGAGATTTCTCCTGAATTCAGATGATAATAAAGAAACTTTCAATGAAGAAACAGTCTAATGGACAAGTGAACTGTTGCATACTTATATAGCCATCAATATCATACCTTTGCTTTCAGTTGCTCTATCTGTTCCTTAAATAATTGGTCCTGGAACATATATATATAGGACAGGAAAGATTCATAAGCTTAATTAATTCACTTTTTGTAACTGAGACATGACATGACAAGAAATTAGGGTTCAATCTGGTGGTCACAAACCTTTCTTGCCCTGATTTTTGTCAAGCTTCGTTCAAGCTGGTTGAAAACCTCCTCAAGTTCCAGGCGAGAGCTCAAACCCAGCCCTTGACCCAACAACTTCCTGTGGCCACACAATTTTAGAGTTTTGCTAGCTAGACTTCCTAGTTGGAAGATTATGCTAAGAAACATATCTGTATATATAGGTTAACTCATTAACCTCTTAGAAACTTCAAGTTGCTCAATTTTCTTGACCATATTTGCTGCTTCAAGCTTCAGTTGCTACAAATCAAATTTCATAAGCAAATCAGGATATGCACACATGTCATAGAGCATTATGAATTATGATAGATCAATCTTCAGTTCCCAGAAAATGCAGTTACCAAATCAGGCTAAATCATCATTATTTCTGTTTAAACACAATGTGCAATAGCATCCGATTAATATATATAATATCCATTATTTCTTGCGCCAAACAGAAATAATTAATGGTCACAAACACAATGTTTTCCATTAGCAAGTAGTAGTTCTTACTATTAGCATATTAGTTACGATTTCTGAGTGCATTAAAAGACTTGAAACATATTTCCATGTACTCAAGGGAGTTTGTTGAGTTAAGGATCCTTTTAAATTATGAACATCTCATGAGCAGAAACATGAATACTATACAGTTATCCTACACATCCAAAATTTCAATTAGAAATGTATGCAATTTGAATTTATGAACACCAAAAAAAAAAAAAACACGAAAAATAACTTTCATGCAAGTTTAAGTATATGCTGTTGAGTGCAAATTGAAATTATGTTGTTCCATTATCCTTTTCATTTGTTTTTCTTTTCTTCATTTTTTAACATAACTTTGCCATAGGCCATAGCAATCCACCATCTAAATAAACCAATTAACTTAGACATCTTCCATTCAAGAAGTTGTTTGCACTCTTGCTGCTTTAACTCAAAGAGTTCACTAAATTTAATTATAGGCTTCATCTCTTGTATTTCTTATTTTTGCATATTTTACTCCTAGTCTTCAAGAGAAGATTTTGTATAGTTTCCCTGAAGTAATGTCTTGAAAGTTATGGTGTAATTCAATTAAAAAATCCATATGTTTAGAATTTGTCTGTATCAGATCGACATCATCAAAAGTTAAAGATTGGTGAAACCAAGGGAATTTCCATAGGACTACATATATACTATAGAACTACAGTATTTAAAAAGCCTTAACTCGAACAGCTACAAATGCTTCACCCATAGGCAAGTTCTGTAGCCTTTACAAATTTGACCTTACCCTTTTCCACAACTCTAATTTGACACACTTTAGAAATGGCCTATAGAGGTAGGGGAAAGGTTTATGTAAATCCTAATCTAGGACTCCTGCTGCCTGAAAGCATTATCATGAGGATGAACTTGTTAGGCCTTATCTGGTTTATATAGGTTACAAGAAAGCGGCACGAAAACAAAAACTGTAACATTAGACAAAAAGATACCTTCACTCCCCCCTTTTCAATATATATCTAACCACACTTTAATAAAAACTCATTCAACAATGACTATAATGGAAGATGCAACGCAGTTTTTAATAGTAAACTAGCATACGAGCCAGTGAGGTTTCAGTGAAAATATCTTGCCTCACATATAGTTTGCAGCATTGTTGCATATACTTTGTTTGAAACATGGAGGAAACTTTACTCTAACTGAATGTTGCTTAAAGAAGTCATAAACATTTGAACAATTCATAGATTGAGGTCTAACCTCTACATATTGTTCCATTCTAGGCTTGGCAGCTTGCACTTCTTTGATATACTTCTGGTATCGCTCTATTGTCTTTTGCATGCTGATGCAACCAAAACACAAAACGAGGTCATTTAATTTAATGTAATTTATTGGTAAGGAATAAGAACAATGATATGCCACTAGCATGACTCAGATGTTCCTTTCATGTCAATGGATGAGATTTATATAATGGAACAACTAATGTGCAAAAGAATATAGTTTCCTAAAAAGACTATGCTCGTGTGGAAATGTGCATTGTTTGCAAAGGTTCCAAATGATTTGAGGCTTCAAGAATGCATTGATCCCCAACAAGAAATAGTAAGCCATCTTGGAAACACAAACCAGCATTGACTGGATGCAACTTGTATACCACTTTTGACATTAATATGAGGGTGTTGATTCTATTGCTATAGGGTTTTCTCAACATCCAGCTTTGTGTCCATAGATGCCATAGACATAGTGTAACAGCAATTCCTTCTACCATTTGTTAAGTTCCATATGATTGCTAAAAGCCAACAGAGTCTCTTCATGAAGGAATATTATTGACAAATTTGTATAGCATGAAATAAGTATCCAACATGATTGCAGTCAGATGTATACATTTTCTGGACAATATTTGACCTCAAAGAGAAATGGACAACAGCAGATTAATCCAAAATCTAAATTTGAACCAGTAAGTCATTCACAACCTATGAAGAGGAGGACACAGGCAATCACATGATTGGTAAAATGATCAAATGCAACTAAAAAATCTCAAATAATTACCACTTAGAAAAGGCGGTGGGCACGAATGAACAAAGTGAAAGAGAGGAGAAACTTAATAACGAGAGGACCTGTATTACACAAAATGATATGGCTTGACTTACAGACTTGGCTAGATTACATGCATGGCTATATAACTAGTCTAGGGGATTCTATTAGACCAATTATTACCTGGCTTATATATAACTACATGCACGCACATATATACATGGACTACTAGATTCAAATATGGCTAATTCATCTAATAATTTTGTATAAGTATATATGAGTTTGATATTCAACATGAATTACATGAATCATTTTTCTCTGCATGCCAGTTTAAGGCCTAACTCTAACTAAAGCTACTGAAAACATCATTGTAAATTCAAGACTGTAAACTATGTAATCTCTCTACTAATAGGGTTGTTAAGGGTGTGATAATGCACATTGCACAAGGACTTCCCAAAGTTAGAGATCAAGAAGTTCAAATTAGATAACATAGAGAATGTAACATGCAGAAGGTCTTCCGCTCATGTAAACAGTTTTTTCTTGCTTAAAAAAAATATCAACTAATCCATAAGTAATTCCTCAGCTGCAATTTTCTAACAACACTTTCAGGTTTCAGTACAAATTTAATCTAGCCAACATATAGCTCATCATACTTAAGTATAATTTATAAGCATAGCATATTAAACTTAACCACAAGTAGTTAATGCGTGGGTTGTAATTAATTTTACCCTTTGTTTATGCTCAAAATATTTACTGCAGTCAATAGTTTCACAGACAAGCCCAAAAATAACTATGGTCACTAAATTTCCAGACTTATCTCTCTACTCTTCCCTTGCAATAGTGCTGATTAATCAAAAGATTAGAGAATGATCACCATTACAATATTCAACTAACCAAACTACAGTTCCCTTTCAACAAAAATACTAACACAGAAAACTCCCGAACATTAATTGAAGAAAAGGGAAGGAAAGAACTTAATGGTGTACTGGGTAAATATGAGGGAGGCTATGAATCATGCACCAAAGTTAACCAATTTGTACAGCCCCTCCTCCGACACGTTACGTACGTTTTAGCAAACAATTAATGGCCGCGGGCTATGGCACAAATAGACAACAGATAAATTAGCATAGATCATACTTTTCCCTTTTCATGAATTAGTATTTATAATTTTATGCTCTCAATTCCTCTCCAAACATAATTAAGTAAACTACAATTATCAATTTAGAACAAAAGATAATGGTGAGGTAAACACCACAGAACCTAACATCATGCATATGCATTAAATGGAAAAACAATTTATATAAGCCCTCCCTATGAACATGTTAAATTAGACTTCAAGAAGATAAATTTTGCAGACAATGGCCTTAAGAAAAAAGCAGACAACAGAAATATAGCATATAGATCCTATGTTTCTCTTTCATGCAAATGTATTTTTTCTATCAAGTATATCTTAGACCAATGTATTAGAGACTATGAATACATGTCCTATAGAAAAAATAAAAATGCACTGATTCATTAATTTAACAAACTTTGTGAACATATATATTGTTGAGATTATCAATCCATCATCAATTTAATTTCATGTAATTAAAATTTAAACATATGATGAGGACTATAAATAACACAATATGTTTATATATATGGTTGATACTTTCTTGCCCCAGCAATTATTCTCAATCATTTATCGGGTTAAGATTAAAGAGTGGAAAGATGCTACTCCCACTTGCAAATATTAAAATGTTATCAAGAAAAAACAAATTCCAAATATATTTTCGAATTTCAATTGAACCATTTTTAAATAAGATGATTTTATTGAAAATCTAGAAGTATCAGTGGTTTTGTTCCCAGCTCTATTAGCTAAGCATCAAACTGGCTGCAATCATATTTTTTTTCAAAAAGCTTTTGCACAACCCTAAGAGACAATCAAAAGAGGCACTCACATTCATAAAGACTAAAATAAAGCTGGTCAAGAGAGTTTCAACTTTCAAGGGATCAGGTGAATTATAACAATCTATTGCCTCTCAACCAAAGGGGGTAAAAAAGAAGAAAGAAAGATGATGATGATGATCTATAACAAGTCTTCAACATGAAGAAAGGGGTACCCAAAAACTTATTAGTCAGAAAGAAGAAACAAATGAAGGCAATAACGATTTCAAAGATATGATCATGGATCTCAAATGTTGCTTTTGATTTGTTCCTTCCAAACTTACAAAAGAAAAGAAAATCCCCTCCCAAAACCATCGAAAAGAAAAAGGGAAAACAAGGGTAAGATGCCAAATAATGTAGTCAAATTAAAGGACAAATCCACCATAGATACGCAAATCTGTGAAGATTATTAGCATACTCTTTGCAGTACAAACAAAATAGTAAAACAGATTTTGATTTGGTGGGGTGGGGAAAGCTATGTTGAGACGAAAAGACAAAGCTGATCAGAAACAAAGAAAGAGTCAGAAGAGAGACAGACATGAACTGTAATTATATATACTCCAACTCCAACATATAGCCGTACACTAGGCCTCAACTGCTGCAACTACCCATGCTTGGTTGCTTAAACAAATTATCTTAAGAATCTTTAGCATTTGAAACTTAGGGAAAGAAAAAAGAAAGAACATACTCAGAACTTGAGAACTCATAAACTCTTCCTTTCTGTGAGAAAATGATGACAGCAACTTCAGCATCACAAAGAACAGATAGCTCATACGCCTTCTTCAACAGCCCATTTCGACGCTTGGAGAAGGTGACTTGTCGGCTTGTTGCATTCTCAATTCGCTTCATCTGAATTTTCCCCCTCACCATGGCCTCCTTTCACCATGAAAAAACTCATTACGTTAAGAAACCAACCGATAGATTTCCAGCGAAACCCTAAAGCCTAAAACAGGCAGCAGCAAGGAAAGCTACTCACCAAATTTAAGAAGAAAAATTAATACTTCAAAGTTCTTGTAGTTTATCCCAGATATAGAGGCAAAATATATAAAAATAATCACTAGAAAAGGCTTCAACCCAGAAACATAAAAAGTCAAAATTTGGAGAGAATCATGACAACCCAGTTTCCCCTCAACAGCATCAAGGAAAAATGTAAGTTTTACAAGAAGATCAATAGCAGGGAAAAGCTGAAAACGCTGACAGATTTTTCCAATGAAATGAACAAAGAAGATTTTCTATCAGAAAAAAAGGGGAAAAACAAGGAGAGAAGAAAGAACCAATTAGAGAGAGAGAGCTTAAAAACCCTAAAAAGATTCACAGAGCTAAAACGCAGAGGATCTTTGGATTTTGTTGATGTATCAATCTCTTTTTTTTCAAACCACAAACACCCTACCTTTCTTAATTTCCTTCTTTTCAACCTTTATTCAAACATATTGTAATCTTTCTTTCTCATTCAGGGTGGAAAATGAAAGGCAACAAAAAAAACAAGCTCATTCAATTCAATCTTCCAAATAAACGATGAAAAACAAAAATAAATGATTCAATTCAAAAGACTCTGGACTTAAGCTTGAAGGAGGGAGATAGAGAAGGCTTATCTAATTTTAGTAAAATTAAGAATAAAGGCAAAAGGAAAGTAGAAAAAAGACTATATGAAGACTTGGCAAAATAAGTAAATAGGAGTATTATTTATTTTTTCTAAATTAAAAACAAAAACAAAAAGTATTCGGACAACAAAAAAGTTACATAAATGAGTGAGTATTTAAGAACAATAAAATCAAACTCCAAAAGAACAGGGTAAAAGAAAGAAAACGATAATTAAGAAAAATGGTGTCGGGACAAACATCATCGTACAATGACGTGCGCATCTGACCAATGGTGACTCGACAACGCAACTTTGAATAGGGAAGCAAACATGTCACGTGTCTCACCTTGTATGGGTAGTCATTAGTCAGCTAACTTTTACTACTTCTAAATTTGGGACTTAATTTAATTGTATCCAAAAAAATAAATAAAAATTGGGACTTACGGGTTTTATCTTCTTTTTTGGGTTTAGTATATTTTAATGGAATAATTAATTAACTAATCCTACTTATATAGTACATATTAAATTAAATGGGATTTTGCTTCATAGGAAAACGAAGTGGGGTGAGACAAAAATTGAAGAAAAAGGTGGGTATGGTGGGTGACAAGAATGTTGTTGGGAATACTACATTTTGATTGAGGAAAATTTATTGGTTGAAGAAGAAGAAAAATATGCAGATTTAATTAAGTTAAAGGGAAAGAGGGTGTAAGTTGGGGTTTTTGCCATTTAGGTGGTTTGGTCAGTTGGTCTTAGGTTTATCTACTATATATGCATTTTGGCTCTTTAATATGCGGGTATTTTTTTTTTTTTTTACCTATGCAAGTTAATATGCGGGCTATTAAACAAAGTTATCTTTTCTTTTCATTTTTGGGATTTGCAGTGTTTAATTTTAACATGGGTGGGAAGGAATACTTCAAGTTCCATTGCTACAAGGATAGTAAGATTCGTCCAACATTATGTTGGATTTATGTGTTTGTTCATTTTTTTTTTCATTTTATAATATGATTTGATTATTATTATAAATTAGAAAGAAGAACATGGTAGAGGGGATACTAGAAGGTAAATTATCCAAATCAGTACTAAAAGTTTGAAAAATTGCTCAATTTAGACTTAATTCTTTAGATTGAATGTAATTAAATCTAAAAGTTTGAGTCGTGTCGCTAAGCCTAAAAAAGGTACTATAATATATATAAGTTCAGACGTGCAATTTGTATTTTTGGAAGTTTAAAATCTTAATTGTCCATTTCTTATAAGTTCAATGGTTAAAATGTCTATTAAGAACGAAAATCCTCTACCCCAATTTCGGTGCCCCACTTGTGCCCCATCCATCAAATAATGACACGTGTCCCTTTTCAGTTTTTAATGTTATTCCTTGTTTGCGTAATTAAATTAAATTTTATATTTTCATTCTAAAACCCTATGGAAAATGTATTAAAATTTAGGACTAACCCTTATATATAATTATTTATTGTTATTTGGGGCTAAACCTGGTGTTTATGTGGGTTTCTTATTTTATTTTCTTGTATAAATATTACTTGTTAAAACTTAAAACAAACAAGGTATAACAAAAGGACATGTGGCATGATT
>AWUE01015400.1:0-58923 GCA_001974825.2 Corchorus olitorius
AGGGGGCCATAGCAACCAAAAAATTAAAAAGTTTCTTAGTAGTATTAATATGTAATTATACTTCAAAATTTTCAAACTGGCACTTTGCATAGAACAATTTATATTGGTCCCTTAATTAAATATGCATGTCAAGATTCGTCCCTAGTGGTCCTAGTTTAGAAATGAAAAGCAATACAATTAATCACCTCATGTTTCTTGTTTTTCCGAATTACTTGTTTTTTCTTTGGGTTTAAATTGTTACAGGATCGATGAATAGAAATAGAAAGTTTTCTTATGAGATGATGCAGACACATAAAAAAATTACCCCGAAAAAGCTTTTTTTTTTCATTACTAATTAAAATCTCAGAGATTTTTTTTGAGGTAAAAATCTCATAGATTTAATTTCAAAACATAAAGAATCTGGATTATTATTAGGCATATATAAGTTTCACACATAGATATATATACTGAAAAGACAGTATATATATATATATATATATATGTTGCTGCAAGTGATCAATCGGAATTTATAAACTCCAATTACTATATATACCCCAAAAAAATGAGTACTATATATACTCCAAAGTCATAATCAAATCAAATCGAACCATATTATATATATATATATATTATTTACAATAAAAGATAGACTTTGGATGTGGCATCAATGCGTCAAGAAAAATAATGAAATGATGATATAAAGGGATGTGAGTATAAAGTTGACAAAATAGGCTTTCCAATTGGTTTGTTTGCTTAATGTTGAAAAAAAATTATGGCTAAATATACAATACATGGTGAGTGGAGTTTAGCAAACTACACATGTGGCTCCTGAAGGGTGACATGCGTTCTCTAGGGACTAGATTGAAATACTTAATACTTAATTAATTCAAAAAATGAATATATATCAATTCCACAACCCGCTTGTAGAGTCCAAAATTTACACCACCGTCGGCATGTGGCTTCCCATTCGGGTTGTTTTCGGTGCTCATATGCGGAGGAGAGTTTGGTGCATGCGTTACGAGATTGTCCGCTCTCAAAAGGGGTATGGCTTTCTTTAAATCCTAGCTTGGTAAATGGGGATTTCTTTACTTTGGCTGAACATGATTGGCTGCTACGGAATTGTGTTCGTAAGCAGCGGGTTGCCGACCTTGACTGGTCTATTATTTTCTTATATGGAGTTTGGTTCATATGGTACTGGCGGAACTGTTCTTTACATGATGGTGAGTTTACTTGGCCATCGAATAGTAGTCAGCATATTCTTGCTAGAGCTAAGGAGGCGTGGGATGTTTTGAGCAGCATTGCGCCAAAGCTGAAATATGAAATGCTTATTTCTTGGAACCGGCCTATTTCTCCGTTTATTAAAGTTAATGTTGATGGAAGTGCTAGAGGCAATCCTGGATTATCTGCTGCAGGTGGCTTGCTTCGTGATGCAAATGCCGGATGGATTGGTGGTTTTACTTATCGAATTGGAATTTCCTCCAGTTTGGTGGCAGAACTATGGGCTATTTATCATGGTCTTCGATTGTGCTGGGACAAGGGGTTTCGTAATATTGAGCTGGAGTCAGATTCTTTGCTTGCCATTACAAAGATTAGAGGTGTTGCTTCTGATAGTGGACCACACCATAGGTTGCTTGATGCTATACATGAGCTATTAAATCGTGACTGGGTGTGCAGGATATCTCATATTTATAGAGAAGCAAACATGTGTGCTGATTGGTTAGCCTCTCACTTTGATGATCTACACTTGGGGTTACAGCTTTATGACACTCCTCCGACAGGTCTCAACTCAGTTCTTGCAACTGATGCCATGGGTTTAGGTCTGGCCAAGGGCCATATGATGTAATTTTTATTGCTTTTTCCACTTTATATAAAAAAAAATTTACACCACCAATGTATCAAATAATTACCCAAAAATTATAGCATACCCTTTAACATTTTATGCACACAATCTCCTTTTATCAGATTAAAGAGAAAGATATCTAACAACACATGTTGAATCGAGTTAGAAAGGTTTGATATATCCTTTAATTAATACTAATTATTTTAAATTCAATTCTGAATTAATTAGGGTTTAATGTGATAGAAAAGAAATAAAGAAAGACATCTAAGCATTTAATTCAATGGTCAACTCATACAATAATAATCTCCTTGATCAAAATAAGAAAATTAAAATAAAATAGAGAGTGATGCAAATGCAATGGAGCCAATGGCCCATGGGACTGGGCCAACAATGGAGGGAAACTATTTTTAGGATTAAAAGTTGGGTCCTAATTTATGCTATGTGTAATGGGCTTGTAACGTCTTATTACAAATTCCGCAAAAGTAGCTGTTTTTCAGACCTTTCTAATTTTTGACATTCGTAGTTTTGTCTTGATTGAATGGCAGACGCAGGAACAAAGAAGAGAAAAATGGCGGATTACAAGAAATCAACAACGACGCAAAAGTGGCCTGTTCTTAAACCCAAGCTCAACCTCCAAATTACGCGCCTCAAAGAAACCGATCTCTTCACCGTATGTTTTCTTTTTTCTCTTCAAATTTTTACCCTTTTAATTGTATCTCCCCATTTTAATCTCCAATTTTGCTACTTTTGTTTCTTAATGAAAGTAATATAGTTTTGCGGCAATTTATTGCATATGAAATAGGAATCGTCTTTGGGTTTTTATGGAAAGAATGATTTGATGGTTTTAATTGTAAACAGCTTTGATGATTACTGTTGTGTCCACTTCTATTTGTTTTAAAAGGTTCAAACTTCAAGTGTTTTATGCTTAGATTCTTGCAATGGGGGAAATTAGTTGGATAATTAAATAGAACTGATCTCTGGTTTTGTCTAATAAAATGGGTTCATAAAAGCTGTTTCTTTTTTATTATTATAGTAGTAATTTGAGTTGGGGCCAACTCTAAGTTGAATCCGGTTCTCTTCTAGCTGTATTTTGCATCTTTGTTTTGGAATTTCTTTGTTTCGAATTTGCTTTTCAATTGATAGAATTACTTAAGGTAGAAGACAAGACTTGAGGCTTGAATCTTTATTAGGCATGTATTATACTTAAATTTTAAGTTACAAATGGAATTGCTTTTTGGTGGAACATGATTTGTTGAAGTTCAAGAATGGTTATATTTAAGATATGCAGGTGCAAAATTTTCTCACATCTGTAGAAGCAAAGGCATTTGTTAAAGCTGCAGAGTCAATTGGTTTTCAGCATCAAGGAAGTCTTGGTCCAACAAAAGGCGAAGCCTACCGAGACAATGACCGAATATCTGTTAATGATCCGGAACTTGCAGATGCTATATGGCAGTCTGGACTAAGCAAATTGTTTGCTGATATTAAAATTAGGGGGAGGGTTGCTGTTGGCTTGAATCCAAATATAAGATTTTACAGGTTCGTTTAACTCTTTTCTCAATTTCATTACTTATTTTCTTTATGAATAGATAGCACATTTATGGACCAGTTAATGAATAAATTTTCTAGCTCTGAAGTACTTCACGAAGATTAAAGAATAAGTTTGCTATGCCTTAAACCACCTATTTAACTTTATGAATTGAGTATTAGTATCTCATTTGGATCATAAAAGATTATGATTTATGTTGAAGGTTTCTATTTAATGTTATGTATAGTTTTGCTTCTTCAAATGCTGACCTTGTTTTTGACTTTACCACCTTTTTAGTTTTAACAATGCAACAAATTTTCTACTTCCAGGTATAAGGTTGGTCAGCGCTTTGGACGACATATTGATGAGAGTGTTAATCTTGGAGAAGGAAAACGTACCATTTATACTTTGTTAATATATTTGAGTGGTGGTTCCAAAACCAAAGGTAGAAGTGATTCAAGCAACATCAAGGATTCTACATCAGAGCCTCTGATTGGAGGGGAGACTGTCTTTTACGGTTCAAGGAACAATGTGGTAGCAGAGGTAATTTTCTTTCCAAAATTCCTCATTATTCTATTGTTTCATTGCCCTCCCTTCCCCTTGCAAATTGCTTTAGTATTTTCAATTCCTAACTTGCATTAGCTGTTTAGTTTACTTTGGGGGATCCTTTTCATGATATGATAACTATGCAGGTAGCTCCTTCTGAAGGAATGGCTCTCCTACACATTCATGGTGACAAATGTATGCTGCATGAAGCTCGAAATGTTTCCAAGGGCATCAAGTATGTTTTCCGTTCAGATGTGGTTTTTGCTTGAGGAGGAGTCATATTTTCGTGTTGAGAACGCTCGGTAAGTTTTCCATTGAATTGTACAGTAGTTGTATTAAATATCTTTTCTTGTCTGGCAAAGAACTGATACATATAAGATATAGCCCATAGATCTAGTATTTTTCTACTTGCTTTTAATGTTAGCAGCTTTCAACCTTGCAGCTTCCTTTTGAGTATTTAAGTAGAATGCTGGACTTTCAGTTTGGGCATGTTTTCATGGCTGCCGCTCTGTGATAGAAAGAGAAAATGAATATTCTATTTTAAGCCCTCTAAGTTGCTGTTGAAAAACTGCATTACTAGCAACTTGTTCCTGACATAAAATTCATGCCTGCTGAATTAGAGCTCATGCTATAGGATTATCATCACACTTTACTTTCTCTTCAGTTTTTCACATGATAGTGTTACCAGATGTGAAGAGTGTCCTTTTACATGGTCATATAAGTGCCTTTATTTCAACCTTTCAAGTTGCATTCTTTTGTCTTGGATTATGACTTCCCCATGTATTCACTTCTTTGAATTTATTCTGATTGTTTCTTGATTCATTTGCTTTTGAAGTTCATATTCATTGTGTTCATTAATAATGCATCTCTCTGTCAGGGATGCCGGCCATTTTTGAAGTCATGCCGAGCCAACTTAACATGCCAAGTGGAAAGCAACCATTAAGAGTTAAGACTTTATCTTATACTGTTGAGATTATTAATCTTAAAACATACTTAGTACTCAAATTTTCATGCCGATAGTAGTGATGTATATCAGTAATTTACCGTCTTTGATTGTTTTAACAGTTTGCAATTGATTTATCTGATAAGAATTTCAATATTCAACTTCATATCAGAGCTTTGTTGGCATCAGATAACAAAAATCATCGCTGCCTTGTTCTAATGCAGTAATGTTTTCGTTTTGGGGTACATATACACTAATTTCAATTAATAAGTCAAAGTTTATTTAAATTTTGAAGGACAACATGTCAAATTATTAAACCTCAATGACTCACATAATGAAATATAGGAAAAAAGTGCCTTATATTATGTGCCTCTGTTTTCCGTTGTCTCTATATGACCAGAGTCTCAATTAATTTACCACTCCGCAATTTAATCTTACTTCTCCATTTTCAATCACCCCAAAGTTTCCAAGTTTCACCATCGATGCTGCAAATTCTCTGAAGAACGAACTTTGATCCCTGGCAAACGATTCAACAATCCATTTAGTCCTATAATCATTAAAAAGTGCTTGATCAGACCCAAACACGCCTTTTCCTGCCAACAGCTGTTTGAAGTAGTTATTATCAAAAGTCGAAGCTGTAGAGTCCAAGAACTGTCCTGCATTTCGATCCTTGTTTGGTTTGGGACATTTTTGTCTCAGAGTTTGAGCAAATTCAATATTCATTCTGGGGTCGATGTCATGAACTGAACTAAAATTACGCAGCCGAGCTTGGAAGGAAGAACAGTGGGAGAATCCGAGAGTGTGGCCTCCAGAAAGAGCCACCAAATCCTTAACTCCTAAACCTCTCTTACCAAAGCTTTGAATGAGTTGAGAAACATTGAAAGTTGGTGCAGGTAAGGTTATTGTTTCAGAAGCTCTGGAAATTCTTCCATCTTTCCTTCCTTTAAGTACATTCCAGAAGGGCCCTCCAGACTTAGGAAAACAAAAACAAGAAAAAAAAAAAAAAAAAAAAACATGTCAAATGATGGTTTCGAAAATTAAGCAACTTAATTACACAAAGGTTTCGAAAATGACTTAATGCCCTTTTTGCCCCCTAACTTTGTACGATTTAAATATTTTGCCCATTGAAATTTAATTTTGGACGTTTTTGCTCCCCTAAACTTGCAATTTGGAGACACGTTAATTCCGTTCAGCGCCCGTTGCTGACGTAGCAATGCCACATGGCACAAAAATGACATATGGCAATGCCATGTCAACGTTTTGGTCCAACATGGCATTTTGGTCCGACTCAAACCAGCCATTTGAGAGAAACTAACGTGGCTTCAAATTGCAAGTTCATGGGCAAAACGTCAAAATCGTACAAGTTCAGAGGCAAAAAGGGCATTAAGTATTTCGAAAATCATGTACTAAAGTAATTACCATGGTTACTACATCTCTTGCTGCAATGGTGATTATATCAGCGCAAGAAACTGTGCGAGGACATGCCTGCTCGAGCTTGGCTTTGGCATCATCAATCACATAGAATGCTCGAACAGAGATATTGGGAGGGCCATCTTTTTCTGCTTGGTTTTGGGGTGTGGAGTCTAACAAAATTGATGCATCGCATCCCTACAAATTTTTGGAACAGAAAACTTTCAGAAAACTATAACATATATTTATTGACAAAAAAAAAAGATAAGACAAGAAGTGAGGAATTAGATGAACAAATACCCTTATGAAACAGTCATGAAAGAACATCCTGAGAATACGAGCTGAGACTTTAGGGTCATGCATGGAAGCATTACGAACGGCTTCGAGTATAATTTTCTCAGCGTTGGGACATGTTCGATCGTAATAATGAACATCCAGCGCTGCTTTTGAAAATGAAACATTCAGAACAAGGAAAATCATCACACTAAAGAGTTTTAGAGCCATCTTTTTGGAATAAAAAAACAAAATGTGAGAAATGATGAAAGATGGATGGAACTATTGGAGCATATATAGTGTTCATGGAAACAGAAAAAAAGTGTAAAAAATTAAACTATATTCTGATATGCTTTTAAGTCACTCAAATTGGGAAACAGAATGTTGAAAATTGACACGGTGTATTGATGTACTTTGAGACCAAGTTTATAAATCCACCTAATAATTATATATAAAGTTTTAAAGACGAAATCGATTAATCTTTCTGGGGAAAGTTATATATGTGGGTTGGTGTAATATTGGGGACACGTTTAAATGAATGTTTCTAGTTCAAGCATGAGCATGGATTCAAAGATTTGCGATTGTTGGCTTATATCTTTCAGGTTGGTTAATGAAATGGGGAGCAGTCGGTGAAAGAGAAATGTACTTTTAAAGAATTATAAAGTTATAAATAGTACATTAAAATTTGTACTCTTTTATCTTATTTTATTTGTGGAATGAAGAATTTGTTGTACTGTTTGGCTTCTAAGAAAGCAAAAAAAGAAAATGGATGGATAAAAGGCTTCCAGACTTTGACCATAAATGGATTGCTCTTAATGCAAGCAAAGTTTGTACTACTTGGAATAGAAGTTCATGTCAAGTGTCATCTTCTCCAAAATTTGCAGGTGAAGCCAGGGAATTAGTAGAGAAATTGCAGGTAAAATGGGTTCCCAAAAAGTGGGCTATCAAGGATTTTGGGCTTTGCAACCAGACCAACTTTATGATGCTGGGCTTTACAAACCCAAAACAATTTTAATAAATTAACCAAACCAGTAAACCACACCTGGGATTTGACCCAAAAACAAAACAGATTTTGAGGTAAAGCCATTTTTGTCTGGCAATTGGCAAATTACACAATACACCGGCGGTGGAGTTTAGCATACTGCTTAAGTGGATCATAAATGGTGGCATGTGTCCTCTAAGAATTAGATTGAAATATTTAAAACTTAATTAATTCAAAAAATTGACATATGTCTACTCTACAACCCGCTTGTAAAGTCCAAAATTTACACTGCCGGTGTATCAAATAATTACCTTTTTGTTTTGTGTATCAAATAATTTACTACTGCCTCTTTCAAGTAAAATTCAGATTATATATGTATGATCCATGCATTAACAACAAACAAATACTCATAATTCTAACTGGTTTTTATGCATTAGGACTTTTGCTAAGATGGTGATAAATCAGAAATCGGAAATAAGAATGTTCCACATTCTAAAGAGTCTCACACGTGTCAAGCATTTAAGAAAATGGGTCCCCACAGTAACGTATTGGCATCACGACGCGTTTCAGTAGGGGCCAGTCTGGTCCTGTCCGCCCGTCCTGCCTAGTAAAGCTGACCCCTACGGTTAGGGACCATCCATCAAGGCTCTAGCCATTATTCTACTACTAACCCAACCCCCCACAATACAAAAGAATCAAAGACCAAAAAAAAAAATATTTATATACATTATTTTCTGATTTTTTGGGTTTTCGGTGGGGTCAGCATCCCTAGGTACACGTGCCTCCATCACGTGACAAGTATGCCTGGCCCACATTAAAACCGTTCGGCTTGGTCCACGGAGCCCAGGCCACCCCCTCTCAGTCTCAACTTTTCTTGTTGACCCACCCATTTAAAGGGACCCCACGCGATCCCTTCCCCTCCGCTACAAAATGGGACCCACTTTCCACGTGCTCCTCCTAATCTCACGTGACCCCACCCATCATCACTGGGACCATGGAAATTTTCTTCCCAGAAATATTTGCAAGGAGGAAAAAAGCCAGAAAGCAGATTGATCATAACATAAGCAAAAAGATTAAAAAGGACAGAAAGAAAGAAAGCTCCATTCCTTGTAAATTTCTTGCTAATTCTTTTTCATTCATTGTAGTTTTTTTTCCTACAATCACAAAATAAGACCCTTACAAAATATAAACCCATATCCTAAAACCCTACAACTCCTAACTCTTTTGTACCATCAAAATCAAAGGAAAGTTTCAACTTTTACCCTTCACTTTTTCCTTCGTCTCTTTTTCAAGGCTTAGAACAGGGCGTTTGATGATTTGCAGGACGACCCAAAAATTGAAGCTCTTTCTTATCAAGAATCTCCAATGAAAAGTCCCTAAGCATCTGTGTAGTACTACCATTACCATTACTACTACTACCGCTTAAACTAGCAGTACCCGAAATAGAAGAACCGGATAAGACCCCTACTGAACCCTGCATCTCCGGCTGCAAAGCCGACACAAAGCTCGATATAGGTCTACCTGCAACGTTAAAAAAAGGTGTGGCAGTCGCTGGAAACGCCCATAACTGCGCCTGGTTTGGACCAAGTGAGCCAACGCCGCCGCCAGGAGTCGCAGCAGCAGGAAGTACACCAAAAGTACCCATGGGCCATATAGGAACCAACCCTTGAGAATTCATACTGACAGAGTTATAAGGCATTGGAGTAATCGGTGCTAACCCTGTAGAAACCGAACTTTGATGATGCTCATGATGGTCATTGATGTCAATGAACTCACTATTGGAAGGTCTTTTCCTACGTTTTCTGGGCAAATCACCATCTTGTTGTTTCCCAGAAGAAGAAGTTGGTATCTTGAGAGTGCCATTAACAGAAACAGCAATAGCAGGAACCGTGCCTGTTCCCGTAGCTTCAATAATAGCCGGTTCCGCGTGTTCAAGTAACCACCTGATTGTTTCACCGTCGGACTTGTGACCCAGTTCTCGGGTCAACTGAAAAATCCTCGCCGCACAAGTGGCCGGCATGCGGATCCTACGGCCACGGCCTTCGACTTTCGTATGACGGTCTTTTGAAGGGCGTTTTGGGGCAAAAGAAGAGCGGTGGTTGGTTACTGCACCTGGCTGAACTTGAACCAGGCTATGGTGAAGAGTTGGGTTGGTAAATTGTTGCGCCTCCGTGTCTGTCAAGTCCTCCTCCTCTTTCATCGGTTGGTTTGGGTCCATTACGGTTGCCTCTGAAGGTGAGAAACTTGGACTGGTGGTGGTGCTCTGTTGCTGTTGCTGTTCATTGATGATGATGGCGGTGTTCTTGCTAATGCTCTCATCGATTTCTTCTATGGTTTGGTTTTGGTTGCACTCCATGGTTAAGTACTCTACAGTTTTACACAGCTGAAAAGGATTATTGACCCTATCAACAAACCCTGAAAAGAGATTAGCCTAAAAGACGAGAGATTTATGAAAGATTTTTCATTTAAAGGAAGACTAATTTCTAGTCAGGAAAAATAGTTGACTGGGTTTTGAATTTTAACCAGTTCTTTTTTTCCTATCTTTTCCTATCATACTTTGACAGACAGATTAGAAAGAGTGGGACATGGGATGGAACAGAGATTATGTATTGTAAATATTTATGTGTAATTAATTAAAAAGATAAAATTGAAATTGAAGAGAAAGAGGGAAGATAGAGAGGAAGGAAAGGAACAAACCCTAAAGATGCAGCCCCACTTTGTTTGCAAGATAAGAGAAAACAGAGGGACCCAAAGCGAAAAGGGGGAAGAATATATTTATAAGGGAGAATGAATCGACGGCTGGGATAATCTCTCCTGGCTTCTGGTTATCGGAGATGGTGACACGTGGTAAGTCATATTTCGATAAGAAATCCTGTTTTTTATGCTTTCAATTAGGTCAAAGTTTGTGATTAACACTGATTTTTCCTCTCGAGAACAGATATTGATTTCTGCAGGGAATTAAAAAGAGAGAGGGAGGGTTTTGGTTATCTGCTTTTACCGCCCACTTTGGCAATAAATCTCATGGTAAGGGCACGAATTGATTGGATTCTTATTTTGGGGATAAATCTGATGACTCATCGGGTTCAGATTTTAACCCAAAAATGATTTGTATTATCGTCTATTTGGATGGATGAACACGAATACACGATCGAAAGAGAACATTTTGTGCGGAGAAAAGTGTGTTTTATTCTCTCCAAGTCCCAGCACTTCCCAGATGGATGGGCCTTCTTATATGAGTTAAGACTTAGAGAGACTACCAAAGCAAAAGTACCGCCAAAAAAGACTTACCAAAGCAAATATGAAAATGAAACATTAAAAAAAAGAATTGACGGTGAAAATATACAGTGCGGGGAAGTTCCGTTAAATTAACCACAGAGATTATTTTGAGCACAGTTCCTTCCACTTCCAAGTTCCATCAGACAAAAGCCTTCCCAATAAAACATTAAATACAAACGTTGACTACAGGAGGCCTTCCGCTGACTTAAGTTGAAAAGGGAAAAAAGGTTGGTGCCAATTTTACCAACCATCACATATTTTCAAAACGAATCCTTTCAGACTTCAGTAGTTCACTTCTCATATTACATGAATGATCATTTTTTGAATATGCCAAATCAGAATAACACGATTAAACGATAATGCTTCGATAGAGAAGAGGCTGTAAACTAGCCACATTATATTTCCTCCAGTTCTACCTTCAATGCTACTATTTCCATTTAAGCATATAAATCCTAAACAAAATCAATGAATTAAGACCCTCAAGAAGACAACATATCTTGCCATGTAAGGACAATTTTCCAATTTCCAGTGAAAGTATAAGCTGTTTTCTTTGCACTTACCTAGTTTAAGTTGTCAATTGGTATTATTAACAAGCAAAACCATTCTCATATTCACAGAATGGTCGTAGTTGCATTAAGCTTTCCGAGCATAAAATCTGCGGTACTTTGAGTCCACTTCAGTGAGGTAGTAGGTACCTGGTAATAGGAGGCTACTGTCCTTGCTTGAGACAAATTCCTTTGCTCCATATCGGTGCTCCATTAGCTTCATCGTGTCCACAAATTTTTCAGGAGGAAACTGTAAGTGAATGGTAAGAAGTTTATGTAAGCTAGTTTATCATACCCCAAAAGTGATGAGCAGAGTAACAATCATCTGAAGCACAATTTTGGGGGAAAAAAAGGATACTTGCTTAATCTTTAACCAAGAAATTTTAATAAACTGAAATGAAGCTGGTTAACATAGCAAGAGTAAGAGAAGGTAAAAGGAAGATATACCTCATATCTCAATTTCAACTTCTCTGAAATATTCATCACTTTTGCAATATTTGACAAGTTGAAAGGATGTTGACCATCTTGAAGTTTGAGGGAGAAAATTGTGGCAGTTAAACCACTCCCATACGAAAACATTACTACCCGTTTGCCAGCCTGAAATAAATGAGCACATTTATGCTCAAGAACAATTTAAACAAGAAACAAGTTGCATAAATATTTGATAAGAAAACTGCCTACAAAGATGATTATAAATTTTTTACCAGTGAGTTATGCTTGTTGTGAAGAAGGGATGCAAATGCTGCATAAAGAGACGCAGTATACATATTACCAGCTTGTTTTGGTATTAAGGTGGATGGTTGCACCTTTGAATCATATAGATGTTTTGCTACTAGTTGACTTGCCTGTATATTCAACCAAAAAACTGTGACCAGCCAGAAGTTGATATAGCAAATTTTTATTTCACCAGCAGATTGGTAAATAACCTTTTCAAGATCTCGGCTCTGATAGCTCTCATCATTGGATAAATCTGAAAATGGGGCTAACTTCCCTTTTGCACCCTCATCAATATAACTGCTTAAATTATACCAATGTGAATACTACTCAGAAACTTGTGGATATAAATGAAATAAGTAATCTTGGAAGGAGCAAAACATACACTCAAGTAAGTTAAGCGCTCCTGGAACCATTATATGAAACCTATGCTCCAAAAGACATGTTAGAAATAGAATGAGCAAAGTGATTCAAACCTGGCATTCCTTAAGAAATCATTAAAGAACAGCCTAGCAAAACTCTTCTGAACAAGCTGCAGCCAGAGATCCAGAGAAGACAAAAGTTATTAAGAATTAAAGAAAATAATCAATCATCCTTAAAAAGAAAAATAATCAATCAATGATGTTGATCAAAATTGCAATCTTCACTACCTTGTTGTAAGGAGAATGAAATACAAAATAACCAGCATCTGAAATTGAAAATGGCCTTCCCTGTAGTTTCTCAAACCTATAAATTGCAGAAGAAAAATTTTCAGTGGCACAGACAACTCTGTTTCTGTCAATGCAGCAGAGACTTACTTATCACAGAAATGTTTGTAGCAGAAATCAAGTGCCATAAGATAGCAAGTCTGTGATAATTTTCCATCTACAACCTATAAGAGCAAATTGAACAGGGGAAAACAGGACAAAAGAAATGTTTAAGTCCAGAATCTCAGGGTACAATCAAAATTAAAAGTACTGCATTAGATCAAACAATCCAGCATCTTAATTCAATTAAAATGATCAAGAGGATAGAAGGAAGTTTAACTGGGTATTCACTAGCAAGGTTTGGCTTGTAAAAGTCATAGACATGTGACATATGACTTCCCCTGAATTTGCTTTCGAAAGTAATAGGAGCATTTGGTCCGATCAGCATGGCAACTGCAGCTGCACCTCCAGTGGGCCGAGCTGGTCCTTCTGCATATACCTATAGCATGGATTGTTGTTTATAGATATCCTTAAATAATGATAAACACGTTAGAATAAGAGCATAAATAGTAAAGACACTTTCATTTCATGCAGCATGTGAAGAGTTTTGGGCTAACCCTCAATATTTGAATTGCCTGAATGGTTAAATAATGTGCAGGGATTAGATTTAAATTGGACACTATCAATTCTTTTACATAAACGTGCATCCCCTAGACTCGAAAAAAGTTAAAAATTGGGACATATAAAGCTGTGACCTTATGGTCTGGCCTTTGATTCTGACCCCCACAGACATGCGGTTTACTGGATATTAGCAGCTAGACTGATCAACTCCACAAGTCAATTTTCTACATAGGTTTCCTTGCTCTAGTTAGGTTTCACTTGCTGATGTGCATATGATATTCACAAGAAATATGTTTGCATTGGACACTTAAATTTTTTGGTATAAATTCCGAGGAATGATATAGAAATTATGGTTAATTTGCTTTGAGATTTTCATCATCCATGGTGGTGATCCAAGACTTATACAAGAGTGTGCCTATGTGAGGAAGAAGTAGACCAGGAACTATTTCCCTTTCCCTTAAAAACGAAACAATCAAGGAGGAATTCAATTGGACTAATAATGAAATGAAGATCCAATCCAAATATATCATACCGCACTGTCTGTGCATACAACCAACCCATAGCGCCCATCCCATGAAGTACTTTCCACCCAGTTTACACAATTGAATAAAGCTGCAGTTCCTCCATAGCATGCGTTTGTGGAATCAACTCCTTCAATGTCAGTGTTACCATATTCCTGTTTTACAATTAAATACAATAAACATGCATTCCTGGAGTAAGCAAGATTCAAGAAAGAGTACAGAAAACCTGAAATTGATCTATTATAAGAGCCATTAATCCTTATCAGGTGATAATTGCCACAACAGTATGCTTAAAAAGGTAAAACCCGATCATCCTAAAAATATCAATCTCAACATAATATTAGTTAACATCAATCCTATAGTTAAGTCCTTTGCCAATAAGCAGTAGGCAAATGTGCACCATAATTAGCTTTTGTTCAAACATTTATATATGTAATCAAAAGTTACAAAAAGAAAAAGAAAACACCTCGAAGATTTGCATCAGGAAGGTCTTGATGGACTTGCTCTTGTCGATGACGGTCTCACTGCCAACTTCTAAGCGTCCGATTTTGGTTGGATCAATTTCATATTTCTCAAGAAGCGAGGTAACAACAGTCAAACTGAAAGCAGAATAGGATAAATAGTGACAACATTGTACGTTACCAACCACCAACAAATTATTTGCAGAAGCTACAATTAAACCACCGAGAATTAACAAAAATGGCGCCGTAAACAAAATTTTCTAGCCATAACGAAAACTAAATAAAAGAATCGCCGTGAATAATGTATGGAGATTAGATAAACCTCATTGAAATAACATCTTCGACCTCCGTGCAAAAAGCCATGCAATCTTGTCCAAGTCCAATGGTATACTTTCCTTTGCTAGCACCATCGTGTTCCTCCAATACTTCCTACAAATGTATTAGCATTTGATAATATCAATGAACTAATGATCAATCGTCTTCCAATCTCAGTCTTAATGAAGTCCCTGCTGAAAAGAAATACTATAAAAGGACTTAGTCAAAATTAGTATTATTACCTGCCGTATACAAGTAGGAGGGAAGTATATATCAATGGCGAGAATTCCGACATTTTCGGGATGAGTAGTAGCCATTTCGGTTTCGAGGTTCTTGTTTGGACACCGGGAAAATGTGAAAAAAAGCGAGGGAAGAAGAAAAGAAAATGATTGCTGAAAATTGGTAGGAGGGGGAAGGAGTAGAAAAGGAAGAGTCAAGACTCACAAGAGTGTGGGAGCGTGTGGGGGAAGTTTGGGCGAGCGAGGCGAAAGCGGAAAAGACGCAAAAATCCAAACAACAAAAAGGAGAAAAAGTAAAATAGGGAACAATACAAAGGGTGTTTTTGAGAAATAAAATCGCAGCGAAGTGCCGTTGCCCCTTGTGGAATGGTTGAAAAGCAGATAGTAGCCTAGTCCCCTAATAATCCCAACTACCACCTTTTTCCAAGGAAGATAACAAAGAAATCCAGCGATCATTTTGCCCACGTGAATCGCGACTCTTTTATTGCCCCCCAATACTACGTCGTTTAGCCTTTGGTCTAAGCTTAACTACTTATTATAGTTTTTTTTTTTAAAATACGATTGCTTATTGCTTATTATAGTATTAATTAGCCAAAACAAAACCACAAAGGAAACAAACTCCTCTCGCATCAGTAAAAAGTAAACTCAATACACCATTAGGGGGTTTTGGTAGAACTTAGAAGCTCAAAATCATCATCAGTTCACAAGCAGTTTTAGCAAGCCAATAAGTACAAAAGTTTTCTTCACGATAATTATGTTGTAGTTGACATCACTAATCTCTACTTAGCAGGCGTCTAATGTCCGCAACAATACGGCCAAGCGGATGAAATGCAATATCCCCCTTCCGTATAAGATCAATGGCAATAAAAGTATCCGTTTCACAAATAAGGTCTCTAAAACCACCGTTCCAAGCAACTTGCAGCCCACGTTGTATTGCTTGTAATTCTGCTTCAACATTGGAACAAATCTCAAGTGTAACGTGAACCCCATTAGTCAAGAACCAACAACTGATCGAATCAAGCCACTACTTATTAAAGTTGGCTAAGGTTAAGGCTAAGGCGCTATGCCACGAACCTTTGGTCTAAGTTTCCATTTTAAAATTCTTTTAAAAAAAGGTCTTTCTCCTTCATTAGCTCGTATTCTTTGTTTTCACTCTCATAAATCACTTAATTATGCTCTTGGTCAATGGCGTTAAATTCGTTAATTGTGAACTTGCATGAAGTTTCTCATCAATAAACAATCCTTTCATTTTTAATCCCTTCATTTCTTTCTCAAATCCGGGCACTGCAGCCATATATTAGAAAATTAAGATCGCCTAAAGTCAGTTACATGTGTTTCAATAATTTATTCGATTTTCTTACATATGAAAATGCCATCCTATTTTATCAAATCAAACCTCATTATCAGCTTATGTAGATTGCTTTCTTGATTGGTTTACAACCAAAATAATTGGAGTACTATAGTATTCTTTGTGAAAACTAGCTTATCTAATGAAGCTAGGCATCACGAGATATAGACTTTGACTAGTTGTAAATTTATTTAGTTCCAGACACTTTCGGAGCAATGTTAAGTTGAGTTAAATAAAAGATAGTAGATTAATTTAAATTTGTTGTCAATGAGCGACCCATATACTATACAAATAGCCTTGCGTTTAGTGTGTTGATATGACTTTTGATTTTGGTATTAAATCTGGGATTTGTCAGGGTAGGGGTTGGTTATTTAATAAATAGAGTATGATTTTGGATTTGCTTAGACTTTAGAGTTTGGTGTGGACTTGTTGAGCTAAAATACAAGGATTTCTTTTAAACATGATGATCAAATCTCAGGCGTCATCAGGGAGTAATTTTAACTTTTATAATACAAAAAATGGAAAGTGATTGATTTCAAAGTGAGGGTTAGGATGTGTTTGGAGGCTAGGTATATACTTGCATATGCTGCCATAGACAGCTATGTCGACTTGTCGAGTATGAGTAAATATATCTGAGTTAGGCAAGTCAAGTTGATTATTGAATTCGACTTCGAATTAGTTGGGATACAATCAATTTGAATTTGTAGTCTCATTCAACAATATGTACAAGTAGCACTGAGGAAATATTAGTACATTTTTCCAGTGAAATTTTTGTTTGAAAATGGATATGCAATACCTAAAAACCGACATCTTCAAGCCTGATTGACTCTGTTTTTAGTGATGCACACTTTCATACTCGTAAACTAAATGATTACAAAAATTTTGGGACAGCTGATTACATTTATCGGACAGAAAATCTTTTGTTTGATGTCCAAAATCCCCCATGAAGATCATAAAAAGGACACTTTACCTCTTAATCTTTTTTTTCCAACTTTGCCATTGAACTATGAAAAAAAGACATTTCGCCCCCTGTCGTGACAGAATTTAGTCACGTGCGTGCATGTTACTAACAGGTCTGTTAACTCGAGGTTGTCTGCTGACATAGAATTTCCACGTCAGTTAAAAGTGGGTTCCACATCAACCTTTTTTACCCTCGAGAAATTGATAAAAATCCAGTTGGGGTCCATTTTTTGGCTGACGTGGAAATTCCACATCAACAAAAAACCTCGAGTTAACAGACCAGTTAGTCACGTGCATGCATGTGAATGAATTCTGTTACGACATGGGGCAAAGTGTCCTCTATTTGATAGTTTAGGGGGCAAAATTGGACAAATAAAAAATTAGAGGGCAAAAGTGTCCTTTTTATTATACTTCATGGGGGATTTTGGGCATTAAGCCGAAAATCTTTATTTCAGTCAACAGATTCCAGGTGTCGTGTTGATGGTAATTATAAACCAACCAATAATAATCTACAAACTGTAATGAATTTTTGACAAATGGGTTCAAATCTAAGGCCCAGAAACAGAGTAAACAGAGTTGAGCAGAGCAAAAATAGATTTTGGGACAGAAACTGTCAATTGTCTTACTTTGTTCTTATCAAGTGTAAATTTTCTCATGAAATGTGAATACAAGAATACAAGAATGAAATGAAAATGCAGATTTTATGTAAACATCATCTGGTGGCAATTCTAATCACATAACTTTTACAACAGAAAAAAAAATGGGGTATATACCTCTGTTCTTAACTCTGGCTTTCAGTTCATTTGAAATTCATAAACCCTAAATCTTAGAACTCAAACTTCAATTGTTTTCTGATTTAAAGCAGTGTATCTCCACCGCTCCTTTTCCACAAAGTCTGCATCCAAAAACTGAGCAATGAAAGCCCAAAGCTTATAAATGTCTTGAAAATTGGCTAAGAACCCCAATGCAGCTGTAACTACAGCTATTCCCATATCATTTTTGTCTTTTCTTTTGTTCACATCCGTACCATTGACTTCCTTATTACTTCTTCTCTCCATGACATTGTCCTTCTGTTCTTGATACTTATCTGCAAACGATATATGGTGAAGAAACCCATAGCTCAAAGAGATGTTGCTTCGATCAGCTAATTTCTGAACAAGAACGGGTTCAACTTTTTCTCCTTTCCAATCAAATATATTGAATGCAATTGCCGCCCCACGATCAAATTTTACCTTTGGGCCATATATTCTAACCAGAGGAATTCCTTCTGTGTTAGGATGCTGGAGTTTCAACAGAGCATTAACGAGCCAATTGATGAGACACCTTGCTCTGTTACTAATTGTTACTAACCCCAATGAATCCACCTGATCCAAACCCTTACATTCGATCTCTCCTTTTTCTTTAACATTATCTGATTCTGAAATTTCAGCCATTTCCAACCCTTTGAGCTTTTCAGTTACTTCTTCATGCTGAATCTTATAGTTTTTTTGTTGGTCTTCTTCCAATCTTCCAGATTGTGAAGCTTGGACAAGAACAGAACCAAAGATGGAGTTTGATGTCTGTTCAACATCTGAGTCTGTTCCAGGAGATTCAGTAATTGAACGGAAAAGCTGTTTGGTTGGGATTATACCGACCATACCTGAACTTGTTGAAGTTTCCAATATCGAAACGGCTGATTTCTTGGCAAATAAGCAAGCAAAACCAGAAGGGTTTTCTCCAAAAACTTTGTAAAATGAGCAAATAAGAAAATCTGGGCGAAAAAGTGAAAGACCAAAACTATCCATGTCTTTTGGTCCCAATGCACAAGCATCAATCAAAACATGCCATCCATTTTCCTGTGCGATGCTCATCCAGAGGTACGGATATCTGGCTCCGGTCATCCTGGAATGAAGTGGAAAGACGAAAAGACCCCTTTTCTTCTTCGTCTTCTTTTCCTTGCTCACAATCATTTTTTTCAATTTCGATGACTGAATTCTCAGCCTTGGCCATGAGAATTCCGCTGACATAACTTTACCCCCATTTTTCTCTGAGCTATGAGTCATAGCTTCAATTGCTTCACTCTCATAATCGTAAACTGTCAAAAGCTTCCTATTGGACTGGAAAGGATAAGATTCCGCAAGTAGTTTGAAAGCTGATGTCTTGTTTGCTGTGAAAACCATGCAGTAATCATTTTCTGAGATATTAAGAAAAGTCATGATCCTTTTCTTAATCGCAGATTCAAGTTCTGATGCTGGTCCCCCATGAAGAAGCTGTGTCTTGAGGTTCCCTGTCTTGTAAGAAACACCAAAAAAAGGAATATCCAAAACGGGAGGAGGTGATTGCGGAGGCGCCGGAAAAGAAGAAGAAGGATTCCGGTAAGCCGGAGACTCACGTTTTTGCAGTTGGGAATAGGAGAAAAGGCCGATACCGAGATAATCAAGGCAAGTATGGTTGGAAAAAGAAAGATGGTAATATTCTTGTGCTCTTATTTGGTCAATTTGGTAGGTCTCGGAGTATTGTGGATAAGCCTTGGTGAATTCGGAAAAAGCTTGTTGAACGGATGGGAGTGATTCATGATCGGTGAATTGGGTGTTTGGGAAAATAGAGGAAGTAGTTTTCGACGCAAAGTCACGGCGGCAAGCGGCGGAAGTGCTCGTTCGTTTGGCGTCGGCTTTGGTCTGAGGCTCATGGGCGCTGCTGACGAAAGGGGTTGGACAGCAGCCATGGAGGCAAACTTGCGATGCCTCTTTAAGGCAAAGGGATTGTATTTTTTTGCTCATTGATGATTTCCCATTGGTTTCTTTCAAATCAGCTTTCATGGGTCTTTTTTTATAAGCAATTAAGTACTCTGTATTTTACAATTTACACTCTCAACAAATTGATGTTTTTTTTTTATAAGCTTTCATGAGTAAGTTGAGTTGAACAAGTCTTTTTTCCAAGTTGACCATTTCTTTCTTCCCCATATTATGCTTTTGTATTCACATTTCCAATCACTCCTTATCAACCACTTGATTTCATGATCACCAAGCTTTAAGTCTTTAACTATTGATGCAACACATGAAGCATCAATCAATTTAAAAAGATCAAACCATTGATGAAATTCACGTGTACCCAAAAAAAGAACTAGGCTAGTCATGTTCTTACAAGATCATATCTCTACAACAATATAGTACCAAAGCCAAAGGTAGTTGTGAACTAATGATGTCCATTCTCTAGTACTACTTTTTTTTTTTTTTTTGCTTTGGAACGGTAGAGGCGGGAAATATAAAGCAACAAAGTATATAAGTGGACGACAAAACCGCCTTTAATTTTGCCAGCATTATCGATGTTTAGGTTTTATTGTTGGCCGGAAAAAAGGCCTCTTTAAAAATGCTTCTGAGTTGCTTCAAGCTGAAGGTTTTCTGAGGTTGTAAAAAGTTTTGGCCCCATCTCTTTGCTCTTTCTGCCTCAGTCCAAGTGAGTTTCTGGATGGATTGAGACTTCGTGGGGTCATTATGGTACAAAAACACCCATCTCCAAAATCCAACGAACAAAAAGTAATCCAAATTCTCATGATTAATACATAACATATATATATATTATGCCCAATCTGATTTTTTTTCACACTATTGTATTAGATGGTAAGTAAAAGGAAGAGATTATTAGGTGGATCGGGTCCATCACGTCATCCGTGGTTTCGATCAATAAGATTTTGATAAATCAAATTTTGTCCTGTAATTTCTAAAACCCTAGCCAATTAATATCTCAAATTTAGGGACTTATCCTATAAATCTCATCTGGTGAAACTAAGGGTTAAACCTGGTGCTAAATTTGTGTTGAAATTATATGAAAAAATCTGACTTGTCAAAATCTTATTGATCGGGACCACGGACGACGTGGTGAACCCAATTCACCTAATGATTTCTCGTATAAGGGATTTGCTGTTAAGTAAGATCTCATAATAATCAAGTATTCAAAATGAAAAATAAGTGTTGGGAGAGCTTTCCTTATCAAAAGTAAAATACGATTCAGCTTCAATTAATCAGGATCCAACGTAATAACTATGGATAAGAGGTTTTATAATTTATATTAAATCGTTTGCATTTTATTTTTCCTGCATTTAGAGTCAAGTCTAAATTGTGGTCCATATCATTTTCCTTGATGTATTTAACTTGGAAAATCTAGCATGTGAGAGCCTGAAGAGTGTCTAATGTATAATGAAGAGGCAGAAGTCCATTATCAACGAAAAAAAAGTGGAACAAAAGCATTATTGGTCTTACGCAATGATGAAAAGGGAAAAGTTAAGAGGAGCTAATGCACGGAAAAAAGGAAAAGAGTATAGTATATAGTTGAAATTTTCCTAATCATGACTATGATATCTTCAGAATTAAACTTGTTCCAAATCACACTTTCTTTTTCTCCAACTTCGTGGATTTGGACCTTATAATATGATTTTCGAAGTTGCAATCAATGAGGTTCATGATATAAATGAAACCGTGTTAAACTTTATGACGCCTTTTCTTGTTGGACTATTTTTTTTTCTTTTAAAGAAAGAAAATGATTTGTAAAAGCCATATGGCAACTTTTATGTAGGTACTGTACTATTTCTTCGTCCCATATTATCTGTCAATTTCGATCATAATACAAATATTAAGAAAATTGGTTGGAACACAAAATTCTATAAAAGTTTTACCATATTTTACAATATTACCCCCAATTTTACTTAATATATGTTTCTTTTTCCACATTCAATATGGGTAAAAATTAGTCAAAAGTGTTTTGATAATCTAAATGAGACAGATAATTTGAGACAAAAAAAAATCCCAAAAAATAACAAATAATATGGGACAGAGAGAGTACCTAAAAACAATTAATTCTTTCTCTTTGTTTTAAGATGTGTCCTAAATCCGAAAATGTGGAATAAAACCTTTAAAAAGAAGAAGCAGAAGAAGAAGAATCAAATGTAGAGTAAAAATAATGACAGTGGTGTAAATGATAATTTTCCTCGAAAGATTTTGGTCTCATCTAGAGATGACAAACGCTAATCAGTGATTCATTGCTCGGCTGCCATTGCGTGCTTACGAAGAGATAAAACCATTCAAAATTCTTATATGCCGAAATGCCAAACGACTCGTTCTTGAACTATAAGCCAAAACCAAACTCATTATTTAAATGTTCCTTGATAGTATGTTAATTAAAAAAAATATGCGATATTGATAAGGAACGTGAAGAAAGAAATAAAAAATTAATAAGTGATTATATAGATATGTAGGCAGAAATTTGGTAAAAGACAAATTGAACTCGAGTTGGGTAAAGAAAAAAGAAATCTCATATTCACCAAATTGAGATCAAGTTTCTTAACTCATGCAAAAATGGGATTAAAATACATGGGAGGTTCTATACTGCCAAAAAAAAAGTTCAATTTCGTTAGTGCACTAAAAAAGTTATCAATCTAGTTCATGTACACACAACATTAGGTAATTTAGTCCATCTTCTCACAAAATTGGTTCAAAATTCGAGGAAGTAAGGATTCATCATGTGTTCCGAGAAGGAAATCGCTCTGCGGATGCCTTAACTAGAATGGGTAGCTCCATATTTTGTAATGATTTGAAGGAGTCTTTTGTACTCTTTAGAACTCCTCCTATTTGTGTTAAAAATTTGATACTGCTCGATGCAGCAGGAGACACTGTGTATCATACCTTTGATTTAAGTTAATGCAATTGTTCACTTATTTAAAAAAAAAAATTGACCCCAAATGGTGTCATTATCAATTGGATTAATTTGACACAATCTATGAATACAGAGACTAAATTGATCAGTTTTTTAGTATAAGGATGAAATTAAACATTTATCTGCATTACGGAGATCTCTCCAGTATTTTGACCTAAAAATGGGCATTTTGAACAACTTTTTGTTAAGGAGACCAAGAACAAAATGGACCAAACTTGTTAAGCCCGGTCCGATCCATGAATAGCTCTGTGGACAAGTAGAAACCAAGAAAAAAGTAATGAGACATGGACCAAATATTCTACCCGTGTGTGCTAAAGAGCCTACCATTTTCTTACGGAATTATATCAGAATTAGGAACTTTTCACCATTTTGAAACTTGAAGTCAGGTTATTAATTGATGTGTTTCTTAAACCTTTTTAAGGAATACAAAAACTTTGACAAATTCCCTTTTTTTCTTAGGCTCGCCAGGAGATTTTAATGAATTTCATATAATAAGTCCTTAATCAAGATGAATGAAAATAATGGAATTCATTAATACGGTTGTAGAATAGGGAGGGCCTAGGTCTAGGGAGAAAAAAAAGTTAAAAGGATTAATTATGTTTAAAGAAACTAGTTACTAGCTTTAGGACTTTCTTAACTCCATCCTAATAATACAATTAGAAATTAATTCACATTTTAACTTCTTCAGAAGCCTCCTCAGCCCATTAGCAATTACAATTTCATTGACATTTTAGCCCATTTCCCAAATTGCGCCACATCAGGCCTATCTCTCTTAGCTAGCCTATAACCCATATTAGCCCATAACTCCGCTTTTGTCCCAACGCAACGCCTACAAAACTTGCTAACCATTTGATGCAACGCAACGCAAGCCACGGCTTCCGGCCGGTTCAACGCATTTATACCCACAAGCATTGCTTGCCAAGCTCAACATAACTGAAAGTCTGAAACCATATGCACCAGGAGGAAGCTAAATTACTGCAAAAACCCAAAATTTGTGGTTTGTTTCTTCACTCAAATTATAGATAAAGCCACCCAAAATAATTAGAAAAACAAAGAATATTAACAAATAAATTCATAATAATGACGCCAAAAAAAAAAAATCCATATCTGTTGCATGAATTGTAGGCAAAACACAATAGTCTACAGAAAATCGATGCATATCCATATGTATGGCATTAAGCTGAATCAGTCACAGGGCAACTCTCCTTTGGCAAGTTTATGAGTGAAACCAAGTTCTGGCTAAGCAATCACTATATTAATTACCTGCCAATTGAGAGGTGCCCTTTGACTGGTTTGCTTATTCACTCACTATATTACTTGGTTTGCTTGCAGTTTTTTGCAGAGTGTGATCGATCTTTTTGCTTGTAAATCACTTGAGACTTTTACGCCTATCCTCGTTCGCTCATTGGGAGCTTTATAAGCAATTCCCACTCGGGAATAAACCATGGCAGAATAGCATATGCCATGGATATCCTCTTTTAAGGCTGCTGCTGCTTCTGCTTTTTCTCAAGATTTTTCTGACTGCCCTTTGCTCTTAAGCTATGGGTCTTTCATATAAAGAAAGGTTCAATGTAAAAGGTAAGAGAATATATATATCTTTGTATCTAGCTAAGTCCATGTCTAGGTGAGAGAGAGAGTAAAGCAGAGTTAAAAAGGGAAGATGCTCCTCCACAATCAACATGGCTTAATTAGCAACAATATTGGTCTTCATAATTCAAGTTATTATGAAGGGGCAGCATATGATCCTCATGCCATATTCTTTTTTCTTTTGCTTTCTCCATAGTATATAATAAATAAAAGTTTTATTAATAATATTGTGGGTTTTAAGTATTAAATTCAAAGAGAGAAAAAAGGAATTTGGTTTGTGATTTCAATGGCTTCTAATTTTCACTTATTTTAAACAGAGCTGTGTAATCAAGAATTAGGATTCAAAAGTAGCATATATTGACCTTTTGGTATAACAGGTAAGATAGAGTTTGGAAAAAGCAGTTGAATAATGTATGTTCTTTCTTAATCTGACAATGATCGCATCAAAAAGGCAGATGTTTAACGTGTTTGTAGTTTGACAATTTGGGGCCTCCCCTTATTTTGGTCCTAAACTCAAAACTAGGGGTAAAAACAAGGGTAATCCAATAGTAAATTAGTAATACAATCTAGAACTTGGAAGTCAAAATCAGCTTCTTTTCTAATGGAGAATAAATTGGCAAGAAGAATCCTTCTTTTTCTTTTTCCTCTTTATTGAACCCTCTGTTGGGTTAAGTCTTAAGGGAGTAATTGGAACAGCTTAAACTTGAATACATCTATCTTCTTGTTTTGACCAAATATTGCAGTCGTATTCTCAACAAAAGGGGAAAAAATTGTATTATTATGATATAAGAAATAGGAAATACATTAAAATCTTATGAAAGGAAGTCTATTCATTCGATTGAAAATATACAATAAGTCCAATAATAATGAATATTTACATGGACTGGTGAAGGTTTCCTTATAAAGAAAGTACAAATCAGAAGTCTAAGGATGAATTTTGGGTTTATATATTGCAGATCATATTCCAATGTTTCAGTCTGTCAAGTTCTTCTTGAATTTTGGGTTTGGAACTTGGAAGAAAATTGTGTTCCTTGATATACAAATACAAGGCTCTCTCATTCATGAACTCATTCCAACCAACTTAAAATAAGTGAAATCCTAGTCCTATTGAAAAAAGGATTTGATTAACTATATATATATAGGTAATTTCATTCTATTCTTTATTAAAACTGTAAAGAGTCCCAAAATCCCCTGGTCTATTGGGTTTAAGTTTTAGATAATGGCATCATCTCTGGCAAAGAATTTGTTTGCTGTTTTGGAGGCCGAGGAAGATGATGAACTCGTCAACCCTCTTGTGATCAAGAAGGGTGCAACAACTTCTTTTCCTGTATCAAAGAAGAAAAAGCAGCTGCAAAAACAGCAGGCAGAGAAGGAGCAAATTAGCAAGAAGCCTTTAATTCCTCAGGGTTTGCGGGCGAAGGCGAAGCCTCTAATCCTTCCTGATCATGTTATGGCACAACAGAAGGTGCTTCGTAGGCCAAAATCAAAACCTATTGCAACTGCAAATGGTCAAGTCCAGGCTGCTGATCAGCAGAAGATTAATATTGAAGCAGAAAAGCCTAAAAGTCCACAAAACTTGACTCTCAAGGAATATGAGGAAGGGCTTGTTGGAAATTATAAGAAGGGTTTTGATGCTCAGAGAAAACCACTTAATCAAGACAGAACATTGAAAATTGTTAAGGGTTTTGAATCGATGAAACTTGTTGGGAAGAAGAGGGATGACAGCTTTTCTGTCAAGAAAGAGGAGAATTCTGGCAAGAAGTTCAACAAAAGCGTGGATGGCAAGAAAGATAATAAATTAATTAACATTAATGAATTTCTTAAACTAGTGAATGACAATGTAAAGCCTTCAGCCAATTATTCCCATATCAAATCTATTTTTGGAGCACAAGAAGTAGGCAATGAAAAGGCGGCTCCAAGAATCGACTTTGGAGATTTTGATCAGTTCCCTGTACTACACCCTGGTGCAAGAAAGGCCTGATTTTTATCAGTTCTTGTTTAGTACTACTAGTTCTTCATTATTAACAATTTTTTTTTTGTTCCTTTAGTTGAGAAGAATTATATAATTGAATCTATTAGCTCTTATTCAGGACCAGTTTTGTCACCTTCCCTTTGTTTTCTTCTGATTTGGGTACTATTGGCTTGCAGTTCTATTAGAATCTAATTAATTTTGATAACAATATTGGAATTTAATGCTTCTTAGCCCTGTCTGCAGAAGGGCTAATATAACATAATTTTACATTCATGGTACATTCTTCTGAACATTCTTTCCAAGATCCTAATACACTGTTGAAATATATTCCAGAGTCATATCTATCAGTCTAACTTTGACAAATTGAGTCTTGAATTTTTCATATTTTTTAGGTATAGATATAGCCATACCAGTAATAATTTTTAGCTATAGTCATATCTATAGGACAAATAAAAATCGACCAATCTGGTAAAATGTAAAAACTACTACTTTACAAAAGGAACCAGATGAGCACAAACAGTACAGACAGCTGCTGCTTATATGGCATTACTCATGTGACTAAATTTGCTACTGATGTTTCATAAATTGGTGGAATCATTTTGTCGAAGAATCCTTACCAACCCTTCTGTATAGATGTTTTGAAGATATAATAGCAAAAGGACATTAAGCTGAAGCAGTCACTGGGCAACTCTCCTTTGGCAGGTATGGCAAGAAATGCTGTTTTAATTTCACCCATAAAAATATATGCAGTAATATGGTAACTATAGTACTAATTATTACCATCACCTGCCAACTGAGAGGTGCCCTATGACTGGTTTGCTTACTTCCTCTCCACCGGATTTTTGTCGGTAATGGCTTCTTGGTGATCAAAAGCCTGAACATTTTTTATAAGTACTCTGTATGAAGAAGGGGACAGAATACACCATCCTGAGCATGGCATATGCTTATGGCTTATACCATGGATATCCTTTGTGCCCTTTTAAAGGGACTTTTTTGGATAGGCTAAATTCCATCCTTAGGGCTCTTTCTTCTTCCCCATATTCACTGAAATCTCTTTGCAGTAGCAGATTCTTGATTCTTCATCTTTCTCTTTTGTCCATGCCTTTAAGGTGATGAGAAGTGGAAAAAAGTAGTTGAGCCCTGGATTCTCCCACCATGTTTAATCAAGGTGAATGATTAACTTTCCTTCCTTTATCCTTTTTTAATTTTGTATTCTTTAACCTTTGAAATTATATTTTTAGGAAATCAAATTAATGTAAACATTCCATTAAAGTAAAATCATCATTTTATAGGAATGCATAACACTTTTGCAAGGAGTAGATAACCATATAATTAAGATCTAATAGCAATAGTAATTTAAAATTACACCAACTTTAACCACAATCAAAAGTTTTTCCAACTTCCTAATTAACCCCTTCGGAAATGGAAGCTGAGTAGAAAGAACAAAATGCTTACTTACTAGGATTCTCACTATATATATAAAGCATGCATTAAAAGCAAACCAACCCAAAGCTATTATAAAACATACACGAGCCTGAAATGATACAAGCAAATCAGATAAAGAATTTATTGCCTTGCTAAATTGCTACAAACCATGAAGACGAAGAAGCTATCAGTCCCCCACTTTGGTCCCCCCTTAATCAGCTAAATAAACCCACTTCTGACTATCAATTCAATTCTAATTCGTCTCTTGGAAATATCTCTCTTGCTGAATCGTAAGTCCCATATATCTGGAAAATTCATAGTTTAATATAGAAATGTCATATTCTCAAAATATTCATCAGAGAAAGAAAGTACTCTAAATTTTGCAATATTGATGCTATTAATTAATTGTTACCTTCCAAGCATCATTACGGTAGCTTGAGGATTAGTTCCTGGGGAACGAGTAAACGTTGACCCATCTATGACCCTTAAAGCATCAACACCAATAACCTTAAGATCCTTGTCGACAACGTTGCCAACCAGACAGCCGCCATGGTAATGCCAAATGGTCATGACAGTGTCTAAACAGAACTGTTCCAAGGAAAGTGCTGTGTTTAGATGTCTTGGTCTCCGATTAAGGGGCAGCCTTGAAACCAGGTCTAGAAGACCCGCCGTGGACAAAAGTTTGTATCGGAAATCCGAGAATGATTCGGAATTAATGGCATTTAATACAGTTTCCATGCCTCGAACACACGTCCTTAAGTCCTCTGGTGACCGGAAGTAGTTAAAGGTGACCTTGGGGTTGTCATGAGGATTCGTGTTCCGAAGCTCAAGGTGTCCTGTCGAGATTGGGTTTTTCAGTTTCTCAAAGATAATGCCACCTCTTATTTTTGTGTTGAGCAAAGTCTCAGGTCTAGCTATGGCTTCTTGAAATAGACCCATCGTGCTTTCCTCAGTCTAAAATACAAAACCAGAGTTCAAACGTGTTAGAATTAACTCAGTTAAAAACCTCATGCCTTTTTTTTAAACAAAAAAATAAGTTTTTTTTCTTGAATTTCAAATCACGACATTTTATCCCATGAACTTCCAAATTCAGGTCATTTTGCTTCTGAATTTCTCAAATTTAAGATATTTTACTGGGGCAAAAGTCATGAATTTGGAAAGTTCGGGAAACAAATTATCCTTAGATCAACCCATACTTCAGGGGAAAGGGGCAAAAAGGCTAGCCAAAAATAAAATAAAGAGCTAATTAATTTACGAAGGACACCTGATTTAAAATAGAAGCCAACTCTTTGGCAACCCTTCGAGTCCAAGAAGGAGTAAAACTCACGCCACTGCAAGCTTCTATATAGCTATCAGAACGAGTGACGCCCACCATTTGAACGAGGGAGACCTCAACAGGGGAAGGAGACGGGATGAAGAGAACATTCAAGGGATTATCGGCCATTCCCTGACCCACCATTGGCTGATTCATCACAACTTTGATGCCTAATGCCTCCAGTTGACGAGCTGGCCCAATACCACTTAACATTAATACTTGTGGGCTTCCTAGTGCGCCTGCTGATAAAATTACCTCGCTTTTGGAATCTTTCGTCAGAAATGCCCAGTGTCTCACTCCCGATGCATCTTCATAAATCACCCCTTGAGCTCTTGGTCTTGAAAAAACTGCCTCAAAATTGAAATTTCAATGGGAAAATCAAAAAAGTTACTTACTTTTAGCTTTTTTCCTTAGATATTGGGCCATATGCATTAATTTTCTCATGCATGGCTCTATATACAAACAAAGTTATTATTATACTTTTATTAATTACCTTTTGTTGAAAATACGATCTTTTGGACCGTCGCATACAAATAAACCTTAATCCGCAATGGGTTAGCATATTCAAGCAAATCAGCTGCGGTATGTCTATGACCATCCCTGTCAAAAATAATTCCACCAACTTTGGTCCCATAAAGATGATCATAAGTGAAGCCATTATCGGGCAAAACTCCAGCTTCAAGCAACCCATTTTTGAGAGCAGATTGCCATTGCAACATTGGTGGCTCAAAAGCCACCTTCTTTTCAACCCATTGGTACGAAACATTAACTAAACCTTCATTTAAACCAGATTGCTTCAAGAAATCAGAATCAGCATGTGAGTAAAACCCTGCATTAATGACCGAACCACCACCAAGAACACATGCTCGGTTGTTGTAGACTCCATCTTCCGACGTGAATTGTTGAGAATATGAATTCGGAGATCGGTCCAAGAGATTTGGGAAGAAGTTTTCTTCGTCGGATTTTCCAGGGTTTGTATAGGGAGACCCTCCTCTTTCCAGGACTAAAACTTTTGCACTCATTGAGAGCGTTGCGGCCAAGGGACACCCGGCGGTTCCACCGCCGATAATAATGTAGTCATAGTACGAAACTCGTGGAGCCGAGGTTGCTTCTTGGACGAAGCTGTAATAAGGAGCTGCAAAAAAAAAAAAAACATGTTAAGATTATGTCAGTCTCACTTGTTTCACAAGAAATGGGTAATGGAATGAGAATATTAATATTAATATTACCTTTCTCAGCATAACAGAAGCCATGAAAATCAAAATGAGCAACAACAAAAAGAAGTGCAAGAAACATCCAGGAGTACTTCAAATTACCCATATTGTGTTTTTGCTCAATTAAAGATATATGGCAGAGACGTTTTTGTTATATCAATCTAGCTACTCAGCTTTTTAAATATCTGTGAAATGAGCAGGGAAAAATTAAGCTGGCTTTTCGCTGTCATTTTCTCTTACTAGAAGCGTCCTAACGTTCTTTGGGTACCAAGAATCCCTAAAGTCTAACTCACAACTAGTTGAACCAACAATCAATTTGTTGCCCTACCTCAGTCATTCAAAGATTGAATGCTCATTTCCCCAACTTGTCAACATGCACGTACCAAGTGTGAGCCTGGCTCTAGCTATTTGCTATTGTGTCCAAAGCATTACCAGATATAGCCGGACCCCCTAACTTACGTGCCTATGCCCTATAATACCCTTCTCGGCATGCAAAAGCAAGACCAAATTGGCTAAAAATGTTTTTGATGCTCTTATAATTATACCCCATCTTACTAATTTTAAAGGCTTTATTATTTTAAATGATCACAAGGCAGTTGAGGATAAGAGGCCTTATATATATCATTCATCATTCCAAGCATGAAAATTCTTAATTCCTTATTTAATTAGTTTACTATCAATTGTTTAAATTCTACTAAAATTGACTATATATAAGGAGGGGCACTCGATTTGACGAGCTGTTTGCCTGTTTATGTTGAATCAAATTAATAATGCTTTCCTCTCTCTTTAGTTAGTTTCCCACCAGCATGGGGCACTCGCACTTGATTGTCTATCTCCATATGTCAGAAAAGAAAAGAAGGAAAACTCCGCCATGTACATATTTCTCTTAAAAAAGTTTAATTTGTACTGAGTTATTATTTGATACACTGTTAGTGTAGTTTTTCGATTCCATAAGCGGATTCTAAGGTTGACATGTACCTTATTTCAGAATTTATTAGATCTTTAAAATTCCAATCTAATCGCTAAGGGAACACATGTCACCCTTCTAAACCCGCATATGTATGTCTGCTAACATGTACTGATGGTGTATTGAATAATTTTCCTTGTATAATATATGATTTTTTTTTTTTGTGAAATATATGAATTTATTTAACTAATTATATTTGAGACCCTATCTATATACTAATCATTTTCAATTAGGTAATAGGAGAGATTTGACCTATTTAGAAATTAGATTTCGACAGGACTGATATAAGGATAAAGTATAAGTTTTATCCTAGAGATTCACTTTGTTCATGTATATAATTATCACATCTATTTCTTGTAATTGTACTCTTTATCCTCATCATTTACCTATGTATAAAGTCAATAGTGAAGCTAATGAATACATGCCTTTGTACCCAATCCTTTACTCTCGCATGATATCAAGAGCCAAATAAGGTTCACAGCTGTTCTTTAATATTTTTTTCCCCTCTCAAAATGTCAACCAATTCCTCTCTTGTTTCTAGAAGTTCAACCACCATTACTTTGACAAACAGCCTAGTCTCTATTAATGCAGCTTCACAATTTCCTGTCAATTTGACACTCTTTAATTTTGCCTTTACCAAATTCTTTACTCTCATAATGACTTGATTCTAATAAATTGGAATCAATCCTTAACGTATATATGTAACTAACTACTATCTATATATATAATAGGATTTGTTAACTAAGAAAAAACTAAGCCTACCAAGTCTCACATCCCTTAACACATGCAATCTCGAACCATACGACATTAAATTCTCTCCTCTGATATGTAAAAGGAGGTATAAGCTTAACTAAGATAACAACAAACGTTAGGTAGAGGTAAATATATATATGTAGTACTAGTAATCGACATCATTAACATACAATTATCTTCGACCAATTTTTAGAAGCGTTGACAAGGTCACGAGTCGAAGCTAGACGGGCGATATGCATGGGGAATATATATATATATATACTACATATTATTTGAAACACCTAATGAAATTACTAAAAGCCCTTTTGAGGATTAATGAGGAGGCTCGGTTTGAAATTTTTTTATCCTTTTCTGTCTTTTCTCACTTGGTAATTGTGAATGTGAACCCAATTAATTATGGTATTAAAAGCAAATTTATCCCATAAATATAATATTGAATATTTTTCTATAGAAAATACATTATTATACATTTCATGTTCATATAGAATGATTATAGTCTTATAAATTCATGAAATGATGGTTTTTTCTTATATTACAATATCTCATTCTATCTTTATTTGATAAATTAAGCGATAATAATTCTAAAAAAGGGGAAACATAATGACACCAATTACAAAAACTTTTATTTTCTACAACAGCATGTTTTAAGGCACTACTATTTTACTTTGCCAGATTAGTTCTTCAATTATAAGACCTACTTTAGATATCGAATTTGCTTATCACCTACTCACATATATCATAAAAACTGAAAAAAAAAACTCTAAAACTAAAATGATTTGTTAGCCACAAATCAAGAATGTTCGACGCGCCAACGCCAACCAATCAACTTGTTATATATTAATTTGACAAATTTTATAAGCCAAGAAATTTATTGCGCTTTGGTAGATAAGACAATACTATAAAAAGCATATATTAATAAAATCCTGTATTCCTGTTGGATTAGTTGGTTGAATCGATCATTCAATTGAGATCATTTGTCAACAATTTTGGTCCCATGTAAGACACAAAAAAGTGGTTGAGCATATATAAGAAATTTAAATCATCTTTACATCATTGTTTGACAAAATTATTATATGCAAACCCAAAACTCAAGTACATAATTTGTTTGCAAATGACATTGAAGGCTTATGTACAAAATTAGGTAGTAAAACTTGTAAAAGTAATGATAAACACACGTACACATTGCTAGAGACTTTTCAAAATTGAATGTTCATGTTACCATACACTTCATATATAAAGTGTTGAAAATTATATCACTTTCGTAAAATAAAAAATACTCCTTGATATTTAGTACTCTTTCATTTAAAAACTAATTAACCTTTTTAATAATGTCACTCTATTTTACTTAAAGCAAATAAATACAATTTTTCCATCTAAACTTTGTATAGTAGTATATCATTTAAAAAATAGACAATTACACGAACCAAGAGAAACTAATTTGTACCAATAAGGATTGGATCAAGTGTTAAGCGGCTTGTTCCAGTTTAAACAGGTCTCAGGTTCGAAACCTGGCGTACGCAGCTGCCCCTGCTGTGAGACTCACCCACTATAACCAGGTGCACGACGCGGGTGATCCAGATTAGTCAAGGCAAAGCCTTGGATATGGATAGGATAAAAGGAAAAAAAAAGAGAAACTAATTTGTAGTATTATTATTTACAAAATGAATAATCAATGGAACACGAACGAGACACTAATTAAAGATGAGCACGTTATTTTCTTTTCGACAAAACAAAAAAAAAAAGAAAGAAGAAAAAAAAACTGTAATAAATAATTAAATATATATACTGCATATAGAGCAGAAGTGAGATGTCGACTATTGATGTCAACAAATCTGACATGAAACTTAAATACATGACCCGAAGAGAATGACCCAAAATAAGTCCCATGGGGACAATAATCTTCTACTTTTCTTTTCACCAATTTTACCCATTTGCCATCTTTGTCAGATTAAATAAAGATCTTAATTCTTAGAACAATCCCCTGGTCCAAAATTTCTCAATCAAGTGAAAGATATATTCGTAAAAAAATCCCTGGTATATCTTTTTTCACTGACACTATTAATACTTACGATTCAAAATGTATTCATTTCCCTCTTTGATTAGATACAAATTTAATAGCTTTGACAGAAAATCATTACTGTTTCACTACCCAACAAATCGATGTAGATAGAATTTCAAATTCTTCCAAGAAAAAACATTATCTTTTCTATATAAAAGTTTATTTTAATTTGCTTTAATTATTACGGTCTCTTTTATTTAATTTTCTTCCTTCCATGGAGGAGTAGGTTGATGCGAAACGTGTGTGAGCATTTCTTTCTACTTCCTTTTACGGGCTTGTCTATCTTTCTGAATTTTTACACCAATGTATCTGAATCAATTAACAAAAAAGAAAAAAAAAAGTTAATGAATTGAATATTACAAGAAAAATGCAATATAGCCACGGAAAAATTTTCTATGACAATAAGTTGGTGGGAAAAAAAAAATTATTAGTGGATATTTCCGTTACTAATTTTGGTGGCTATAGTGTATATTTCTCTTGTAGGATCTCGAAAAGGGAAAAGGAAGAAATGTGCTATATATGGTTACCTTCCGAGCATCATAAGAGTGGCTTGAGGATTAGTTCCTGGGGAAGATTTAAATGTTGAAGCATCTAAAACCCTCAAGCTATCCACGCCACGGACCCTGTAATTTTTGTCGACAACTTTTCCAAGTTCGCAACCTCCATGATAATGCCATTCTGTCACGACGGTGTCAATGCAGTATTGTTCCAAGGAGGTTGCTGTATTGTTATGTTTTGGTCTCAGGTTCACAGGAAGCATTGCCATTATTTTTAGATTCTCTTTGGCTGTGATTGCTTCGTAACGAAATTTGGAGAAAGCTTTAGAATCTACCGTTTTCATTAGGGTTTCCATGCCTTGCACACAAGTTTTTATGTCCTTTGGGTCTTTAAAGTAATTAAACCTGACCTTCGGAGTATCTTTTGGATTTGTGCTCCGGAGCTCTAGATGGCCCTTTGACATTGGAAACCTAACTTTCGCTAAAATCATGCCACCCGGTACTCTTGATGTAGTACGGTTGGGGGCATCATTCACCTTTGCTCCAGTCTACAAAAGTGATCATATCCATAATAAAAACAAGTTAATCCTTAATTATAAAAACAAGGGAAATTTGATCAATTAATATAATTTGCGATGAAACAAAAATTGTCTAAATATAGATGGCCTAATGTTCAGATTGGGTCTAAACCTTTCCAAACTTACTCAATTTGAGTCTAAATCTTTAAACATAATCAAATTGGGCATAAACGTTAGTAAATTGCACCAAATTCGGCCTATTTGGACAGAAATTTGGAATTATAGTAACGGCATCTGCGTTTCATTGCCACAATCCTATCCAAAATAGACCCAATTTGGTATAATTTGCTAATTTTTAGGTCCAATTTAGTCCTGTATAAAGGTTTAGACTCAAATTAAGCAAGTTTGGAAAGATTTATGCCCAATTGGACTTTATTAGGCCAAAATATAGATTATTTCATTTAATTACGAAAGATAAGGGTGGGTCAAGATTGAGCTCTTGACCTAATAGTTACGAGCTCATGCTCACCCATATATAGCCTAGGGACCTTGCATTTTCCCATCCCCGACGGGTATACTAAAACGAACTACTTTATAATTTTAATGTATGATAATTATAGCCATGGCCAGGTATAATTAATATACTCACATGTAATATAGCATCTAAAGCTAGCTAGTGTTAATGTTAATTAAAAAAAAAAGTAGGATATATAAAGGGTAAATATATACCTGATTGAGAATAGGCAACAAGTTATCAGAGATCCATTGACTCCAAGAAGGGAGCAAATTCACTCCACTGATTGATTCAATAAAGTTATTAGTCTTGGTAATGCCCACCGCCGAAACACTAGAGACCTCAACGGCTGAAGGAGAAAAAACAAAAAGACCGTTTGAAGGGTTATCCGTAATCTCTTGACCAACCATGGGCTGGTCCATAATCATCTCGATGCCAAGTGGCCCGAGTTGATGGGCTGGACCAATACCGCTCAACATCAACAATTGTGGGCTTCCAATTGTTCCTGCTGCTAGAATTACTTCACCCTTGGAGCCTAATGTCAACAATGCCTTGTGCTTAAAACCCAATAAATCCTCAAAAACCACCCCTTTAGCTTTCGGTCGTGATCCATTTCCTAAAAGAAAAATGCCATTTGAATCTTAAACATATACATTTAAACCTTAAGAACCCTTTTATTTGTCTAATTTAATCATATCACCAATATTAATATTAAGTAAATTATAGTTGATTTTCAAATTCGTATGCAAATTTTATAATACTTTCCAAGATCACCCCAACTTTACTTAATATTTTGTTGGTTAATTACTCAAATAAGGACTTGATCTTTTAATTCAGCTAAATAAGGGTCTAACGTTATCGAAAATGCTCAAATAAGAGTCTAACGTCAGTTTGGATGACGCGTGAGAATTTTCAATGTCAGGTCCTTATTTGAGCATTTTCGATAACGATAGGCCATTATTTGGCCAAATTAAAAGACCGGGCTCTTATTTGAGTATCTTGGCAAATGTTAAAGCTCTTATTTGGCCAAATTAAAAGATCAGACTCTTATTTGAGTATTTTGGCAAATATTAGACCCTTATTTAAACAATTAATTATATTTGAATCTTAAATGTGACAGATAATTTGGGAGAAGAAAAAAGTACAAAAAAATGGACAGATAAAAGGGGACGAGGGAGTACCTTGTTCTGTAAACAAGATTTCGGAAACCGTGGCATGCAAGTAAACCTTGATATTATCAGGCTTGGCATACTCAAGTAAGTCGGCTGCGCTATGTCTATGACCATCCTCGTCAAAAATAGTTCCACTAATTTTAGTCCCGTTGATATGATCAAACGTATACCCGTTGAATGGCAACACCTTGGCTTCAAGCAACCCGTCCTTGAACGCAGTTTGCCATTGCAACATTTCTGGCTTGAACACCAATTTTTTTTCAACCCAACGGTAAGAATCATTCACTAAAGCCAAATCATTAAACCCAGATTTATTCAGGAACTCAGGTTCAGCATGAGAGTAAAACCCTGCGTTGATGACTGATCCGCCGCCGAGGACGCGTGCTCGGTGGTTTATGACTCCATCCTCGGTGATGAATATCTCAGTATACGAATTCGGAAGGATGTCGAAAAGGTTAACCAAAATGTTAGCTTTGTCCGACTTATTAGGGTCGTCATAAGGAGAGCCTCCTCTTTCTAGGACAAGAACATTTACAGTTTCAGACAAGGTCGCTGCTAAAGGACAGCCAGCTGTCCCTCCACCAACAATTATGTAGTCGAAGTATGAGATCTGAGGAGCAAAGATTGATTCTTCAACAAAACTGTAATCTAGACCAGCTGCAAAATGTTTAATTTCTCGTGTTTAGTGCATGTTAATTTGCTTTTAATAATTGCGTTTTTGTTTGGGCCGCAGGGGGTTTATTTCCATTTTAAATGGGCCAAAATGTGGAATAGCCTATCAAGGCCCAAAGGGCCCATTACACTATAAAGTACTATGAATTTACTAAATTTGGTCAACACTAGTACACTACTTATGAAAAAGAATATTTAATCCTAGTTTTTGTTATTTTTGATCACATTGCAAAATACTAGTACCATCATATATATGATATATCATATGCAAATGAAAACAAACTTATGTAAAATTTTTTCTATGTATATAAAAAGAGAGTCAATAATGTACCTTTCTCAGCGTGGCAAAAATGATATGAAGCAAAAACGACAAGGAAAATGGAGAAAAACTTCCATGACCCCAAATCCATAACTTAAAACTTTTGAAGTGAGATGGAACTCAGGCCCGCAAGAGATATAAAAGCTAAATAATGGATCGCCTAAGACCGGCAAGACATAGGCTCACTCTCTTCTTATTATTATTCTTCTTCTTTTTTTTTCTTTTTTCTTTTTTTTTTGAGAAAAAGGCTCACTCTCTTCAACCCACAAGTTTTGACGTTGTTTGATATATATACTTGACTATGTTTTTAATATTCTCCCATTCCTCTCAAGTGATTATGCAAACTGTATATATATAACAGCTATTCCCTAATGTTTAATGCCATATTTCAAATATGTAACTTGAAGAGAATAATTTCTTGTTCAACTAAAACAAATTAAAGCACACAAATTGTGTTGCCCTAATGGCCATTTCTAGAGATTGGGGCACAAAAGTTGTGAGCACAAGTTGAGACGTAAGAGTGTGGCCTAGAATGAAAGATTTGGGCTCTTTAACCTCATTTGAATTGTCTTATATATATCAGAAATAAGGTCACACAAATAGTGCTATAACGCTATAGGTATATATCACTAAATAGAAACGTATAAGCTTTTTTTTTTTTTTAAGTGAGGGGAAGTTGTCCCAGGTCAGGATCAAGCCGCATATATATCACATAGAAACATATATAATTAAGTTGTATAAGTTAAATGTAAGTAATGGAGTTTTCAATCTTCTGCTTAATTAAAGGTTTATCTCAAAGATACAATTAAAGAGATTCACATGTCAAAATTAGAAGTTGAAAAGACAAATTATATTTCTTTTGAAAGTTTTAAGGGCTTATTTCTCCAAAATATTAATATTAATAAGAATTTAAGATATATATCGTATCCACGATTAATCGGTGGTGCAATGTTTCTGATCAAGAAGCGCAAGATATATATATTCATCAAAAATAATTGGTGCTGGCTTATATATATATAGGTACGGTGCGTGACTGCACTAATACAAAATTACTACGTACTCCACTACTATATATATACAATATTATATATTTATTTTTAGGCAAAAAAATTATAATAAATATTTATTTTCCAATTTTAATTAGCATGCAAAATATTAATATATAGCTCGATAGAAAATCATAAAATGCACTACGAAAATTTTTTTTATCATATATATGAGCATGCGGTAGATATAATTTTTATAAAATATTTAAGGATTCCCGTCTGTAAAATGCAATAATTGCTTTAGTATATACGAAACAAGTGGTATTGTCTTTCTAATTCCTTCTATAAGAGTGTCGTCTATCTTGTAGAATTTTTACTCCCATGTATCTGCATAATGAAGAGTTAAAAAAAAATCAATTGAAAGAACAAAAGAGTGTTCCAATCATATGTATATGAAAAGTTAATTATTACTACATATGAATTGTTATACTTATATAAAGTCTGTATATGTTTTTTTTTTTTTGAAAGGCAAAATATATGGAAAAAAGGAAGAAATTATATATGGTAACCTTCCAAGCATCATGACAGTGGCTTGAGGATTAGTTCCTGGTGAGGATTTAAAGGTTGAACCATCTATAACCCTTAGGCTATCCACGCCACGAACCCTGTAATTTTTGTCGACAACCTTTCCAACTTCGCAGCCTCCATGATAATGCCAAATTGTCAAGACAGTGTCAATGCAGTATTGTTCCAAGGAGGTTGATGTATTGTCATGTCTTGGTCTTAGGTTGATGGGAAGCAATGTCATCAATTTTAGATTCTCTTTGGCTGTGATTGCTTCGTAACGAAATTTGGAGAAAGCTTTGGAATCTACCGTTTTCATTAGGGTTTCCATGCCTTCCACACAATTTTTTATGTCGTTTGGGTCTTTAAAGTAATTAAACCTTATCTTCGGGCTATCTTTTGGATTTGTGCTCCGAAGCTCTAGATGCCCTTTTGACTTCGGATCTTTAAATTTCTCTAAAATTAAGCCACCTGGTGCTCTTAATGTTGTAAGGTTGGAGGCCACCTTTGCTCCAGTCTACAAATGTGAGAATGGTAAACAAGTTATCCTTATGATAATAAGAGAAATGCTAATTGGATAATTGTTTGTTATATCAGATTCTACGACACATATTTCATTTCTTAATTAATTATGTTAATTAATGTTTAAAAATTAAAATTATTCCCCAAAAGTATACATGCCTAACCCTTTGACCCATTTATACAATCTGTTATACTCCATTATTAGTATATGTCATAATTTTCCATATTGATTAATGAATGTTTGCAAATGATATTAAAGAAAAAATATTGTTTAAATATGGATCGATATTTGAGCGTATATATAATTTGGCCTGGGTCAAGATTGCTCAATACCCAACTAAAGCCTGCAAAAGGCCCAAAGTTGTACTGCATATACATAGGTCCTTTATGTATGAGTTATATAATCCTAAACTCTCCTATTTTCCTATTCATTATACATTGGATTAATATTTACTTAAACATCCAAGATAGTCCCTAGACAAATTTGGGGCCTCTATCTCACCGTTTTCTACTTTTGCAGGCCACTTGAAACTATTATTCTCATTTTTAGGCCATGACACATTTGGCAATGGATTCTTCCTTTAAACTACAAAAGAGTAGGGTGAGTAGAGCTCTTGGCCTAATGGTTAGAGGATTCGAGTCCTTGCCATGCATATATCATCTAATATGCGTCCTTGCCATGCATATATCATCTAATATGCTAGTGTTAAGAAGGGGAAAAAAAAGTTAGGTAGGGGATAAATATGCATACCTGATTAATGATAGGCAATAAGTTATCAATGATCCATTGACTCCAAGAAGGGAGCAAATTCACTCCACTGACTGCTTCAATAAAGTTATTAGAGTGGGTAATGCCCACCGCCGAAACACTAGAGACCTCAACGGGTAGAGGGGATAAAATAATAAGACCGTTTGCGGGATTGTCGGTAATGTCTTGACCAACCATGGGTTGGTCCATAATCACCTTGATGCCAAGTGACTCGAGTTGATGGGCTGGACCAATACCGCTTAGCATCAACAATTGTGGGCTTCCAATGCAACCTGCTGCTAGAATTAGTTCACCCTTGGAGTCTAACGTCAATAATGCCTTGTGCTTAAACCCCAATACATCCTCAAAAACCACCCCTTTAGCTTTCGGTCGTGATCCATTTGCTAAAAGAAAAACGTCATTTTAATCTTAAACATATACACTTAAACAGTTATTAGTTGGTATACTGATAGTGCAAAATTTAGTCTTTACAAGCAGGTTGAGAAGTTAATATGTATCCATTTTCTGAAGTAATTTTGATTTAAAAGTTCAAAACTATTCCCTAAATGACACATGTCTACATACCCTTAAACCCTTCATGTTTAGTCTGCTAATTAAACTCCACTGACAACGAACCTGATAATCATACACTTAAACCTTAAGAATAATATTGAATCCTTATATAATTACCTTGCGTTGTAAACAAGATTTCGGAAACCGAGGCATGCAAGTAAACCTTGATATTATTTGGCTTGGCATACTTAAGTAAGTCGGCTGCTGTATGTCTATGACCATCATCGTCAAAAATGGTTCCACCAATTTTAGTCCCGTTGATGTGATCAAACGTGAACCCATTGAATGGCAACACCTTAGCTTCAAGCAACCCATCCTTGATCGCAGTTTGCCATTGCAACATATCTGGCTTGAAGACCACTTCTTTTTCAACCCAACGGTAAGAATCATTCACTAAAGCCAAATCATCAAACCCAGATTTCTTTAGGAAGTCAGTGTCAGCATGGGAGTAAAACCCTGCGTTGATGACTGATCCACCGCCGAGGACGCGTGCTCGGTGGTTAATGACTCCATCCTCGGAGATGAATATTTCAGTATATGAATTGGGAAAAATGTCGAGAAGGTTAATCAAAATGTTTTCTTTGTCTGCCTTATTAGGGTTGTCATAGGGAGAGCCTCCTCTTTCGAGGACAAGAACATTTACGGTTTCAGACAAGGTCGCTGCCAAAGGACAACCGGCGGTCCCTCCACCAACAATTATGTAGTCGAAGTGTGAGATCTCAGGAGCAAAGATTGATTCTTCAACAAAACTGTAATCTTGATCAACTGCAAAACGTTTTCGTATTTAGTTATGTTAATTTTATTAATTTTGAAAGCTGATGATCTTATGGATTCGAGTTCATGAGAATTACCATACAATCAGGCTATAATCATATATTCCAATGAAATTTAGTTTATTGAGATGGTATTTGAAATGAATTTTAGTTTGAAATGTGATTTTTTTTATTGGGGTGATGTTTAAAACTAAGTTTATAATACCAAATGAATTTTTTTTTTCTAATTAAGAACTGCATAAAAAATTAAAAACTGCAAAAAAAAATTAAGAAAAATTAAACTCCACTTTGTCCAGCATATATGAAGAAATGAGGATGGGCCCAAAGATTCAACACTCAATTAAGGCCGAAAGGCGCAAAGGGCTCATTACTCTCTCCACTTTTTTTCCCCTTTGAGTTGAGTCTCTGGACACCATACTGTGACTGTCCTACTGATTAAGCACCGACATATATTTTGACATCAAATTTATCGAAAAAATATTAAATCCTTGTTTTATTATTTTGTTTATTACATAATAACAAATTAATCATAATACCATCATAATAAAATATTAATATATAGTATTATATGATAGTATAATATACCTGTCCCTGCGTGGCAGAAATGGTAGAAAGCAAAAACAGCAACAAAGAAAATGGAGAAAAACTTCCATGACCCCAAATCCATAACTTAATACTTTCGAAGAAATATGAAGCTGAGCCCCGCAAGAGACACAGAAGCTAATTAATATATATACATATATAGACACACACACACTTGGCTAATTTTTGTCCCCATCCCTCTCATGAATGCCCCTTGATGTAAAATGCCATATTTCAAATATGTAACTTGAAGAGATATAATTTCTTGTTCAATTAAAATGAATTAAGCACACAAATTGTGTTGCGTAATAATTCCATATATCTCTAAAGCTTGGGTTACAAAAATTGTGAGCACACAAGTTGTGTTGCATCATAGATATCTAGAGAGCTTCGGTAACAACAGTTGAGACGTAATAGTATTGTCGCCTAGAATGAATGATTTGGACTCTCCAAGCTTTGAATCTCAGTTGAATTATCGTATGAGAAACAATTAATTATAGGTCACACTATAGGTCTCACAAACAATGTATTAAGATTCTTTTTTTTGGTGAAATGTTATAAGACATTTTCCAACACTTCTCACCTAGGCAAATTTCCTATTTATTTATAATAATGTAATAAAATGATAAAATAGTTAATTAACCACTTTATCCATTGAAATTGCTTCAAAATCAACTTAGCGGTTAGATTAATTCAAATTCCCTTGTTTACTTTTCTCAAAAAAAAAAAAAATCAAATCCCCTTGGATTATGACAAGTTATTTAACCGGTATTAACTAATAACTAACTAACCGGACTTAATTAACTCTAATTAATACTAAGTACTATTAATTCCATTGGGCTTGGGCTTGGCATATACCCATACTTCTTATCTAATCACTCTACATTGGGCCGGCCTAATTATATATTTTGATCCAACAAATACTAAACATTGTCATTAATTACATTTTTCACTCTCCAAAAATACTTCTCAATCCAAATCAAGTTATTTCAAAAATCCAACCTCAATATTGAATTAAGACTAAATAAAATTGTACTATTTGTACAACTCTCCGTATGCAGGGTGACAGTTCTCCAAAATACCACTATATCATCTTTTATGGTCATTAGATGGGTATGGTTTGTGACAGCATTTTCTTTTTTATCTATAATATACAAGATTTTTTTTGAATGGATATCTATATGTTCAAACCTCTAATGCGAATTCAACCCAAATTAAAGAAATTAACCAAACTACCTACCTACCAAAGAAACAAACAAATAAATCAAATTCACATTTTGTAAAGACTTGAATATAAGGTCTCACAATTTAGACACGCTACACTCACCGGTTAAGTTAAACAATTCGAGTGCCGATGATACAAGATTCATACAAACTATTTGATATACTTATATTTATCTCCCAGTTCAATTAGATGCAATTAATTCTGCATGTAATAGCTTGACAAAAAATCATAAAAGCACTAAACAATATATATCTTATATCATGTCCGTAGAATTGAATGTCTACTTTGCTTTGATACGGGAATTCATTTTCCCTTTCTTTCTGTCTTATAGTAATGGATGCAACATATTCCCTTGAAAATAAAAGAATTGGTAGGATGCTATTTATATATGTATGAAGCAAGGTGGGCATTGTTTCTTACTTCCTTCGTTAAGAGTGTCTATTTTGTAGAATTCTGACTCCCATGTATCTGCATAAAAAACCATGAATTGAAAATAAAAAAGAGTTACTATATATATTAATATCATATGAAATATATGAATTGTTGTGAATCTGAAATAGCTTTGTAGAATGCCAAGGCATTACACAAAATAAAAATTATAAAGAAGAATCATTACCTTCCAAGCATCATAACAGTAGCTTGAGGATTAGTTCCTGGTGAGAAATTAAAGGTCGAACCATCTATTACCCTAAGGCCATCCACGCCAAGGACCCTGTAATTTTGATCCACTACCTTTCCAATTTGGCAGCCTCCATGATAGTGCCACAATGTCATGACAGTGTCAATGCAGAATTGTTCCAAGGAGATTGCCGTATTAAGATGTCTTGGTCTTAGATTCAGGGGAAGCGCCGCCACCAAATTCAGAAGATCTTGGGTTGACATTATTTCGTAACGAAATTTGGAAAAAGCTTTAGAATTTACAATGTTTATTACGGTTTCCATGCCTTGCACACATTTTCTTAAGTCTTCCGGTGCTTGGAAGTAATTAAATTTGACCCTCGGAGTGTCATTTGGATTGGTGCTCTTAAGCTCAATATTGCCTGTTGAAATTGGACCTTTAACTTTCTCAATGATAATGCCACCTTTAAGTCTTGTATTAAGGATTGAGCCAATATTGTTGAACTTTATCGTCTACAAATCCAAAAATGCAATCACAATCATAGTTAAACATTGGACAAATTATTTAATTAAGGCTTAATGCCCAAAATCACCCTAAAAGTATCACAAAAAGGATACTTTGCCCCTTGCTGTAACAGAATTTAGTTATGTGCGTGCACGTGATTAACAGGTCTGTTAACTCGAGGTCTTTTTGCAGCCAAAAAATAGGTCCCAACTGGATTTTTATCAATTTCTGGCAGGTAAAAAAGTTTGACGTGGTACCCACTTTTAATTGACGTGAAAATTCCATGTCAACAGACAATTTCGAGTTAACAAACCTGTTAGTAACGTACACGCACATGAATAAATTCTGTTACGGCAGGGGGCAAAATGTCCCTTTTTCACAATTCAGGTGGGCAAAGTTGGACAAAAAAAAAGATTAGGGGGCAAAGTATCCTTTTTGTGATACTTTAGGAAGATTTTGGCATTAAGTCATTTAATTAATGCTGGTAGCAAATAAAAACTCAATATTATGGTTAATTGGTAAATACCTGATTGAGGAAATTGGCCAAGTTATTTGAAATCCATCCAATCCAAGAAGGGGCCAAATTCAGTCCACTGCCTGCTTCAATATAGTTACCGGATTGGGTTATGCCGACTAACGAAACGAGTGAGATCTCAACGGGTAGAGGTGAAGGAATAATAAGACCATTTAGTGGATTATCGGCCATCCCTTGGCCAACCATAGGCTGGTCAATAACAACGTCGATGCCGAGTGGCTCGAGTTGATTGGCAGGCCCAACACCACTTAGCATTAACAATTGTGGACTTCCCATGGCCCCTGCTGCTACAATTATTTCACTCTTGGAGTCTTTCAACAATGCCTTGTGCTTTATTCCCTTTGCATCTTCAAAAATAACCCCTTCAGCCTTCGGTCTTGATCCGGTTGCTAAAAGGAAAAGTCAATTCGAATCTTAATTAAACACTTGAACTTCATAATCTTTTTAGTAATATATCAATAATTAAGAACTGTCAAGTAACAAGGCATTAACACATTTGATTCGTATTACAAGTCATTCACTTTATCAATTTCTTCAGGTCGTTTCATTTCAGACGAACGAAATTAATTGCCAACAAGTCTTGATGGAAAATTTTTCACTTTGTCAACTTATTCAGGTCGTTTCATCTAAAGCAAATGATTATATTTCTACAATTGGGTACTAATCATCTTAGTCTACTAGTTTATTTAGAAAATTATTCAATAAATTTAAGAATAATTTCTTTAAAGAAAATTGTGATAATTTTATGATTCACCAAAATTTCTTGTTCAACGTACATATACTTACTTTCTGTTGTGAGCAAGATTTTGGGGATCGTGGCATGCAAGTAAACCTTGATATTCTTGGGATTGGCGTACTCAAGTAAGTCAGCTGCGCTATGTCTATGGCCGTCCTTGTCAAAAATAGATGCACCAATTTTAGTCCCGTAGATATGATCATACGTAAATCCATTGTACGGCAAAACCCCAGCTTCAAGCAACCCATCCCTCACTGCAGATTGCCATTGCAAAACCGGTGGTTCGAAAACCAATTTCTTTTCAACCCACCGGTAAGAATCATTCACTAAAGATTCATCCAACCCAGCTTCTTTGACGAACTCTGTTTCGGCATGGGAGTAAAACCCTGCGTTGAAAACTGACCCGCCGCCAAGGACACGTGCTCGGTGGTTTAAGACTCCATCCTCGGAAATGAATGGTTGAGCAAATGAATCCGGCGAGGCATCTAAAACAGTAGTCAAGAAGTTAACTTGGTCGGTTTTGGTGGTGGGCTTTACATAGGGAGACCCTCCTCTTTCAAGGACTAGAACGTTTGCGCTTTCCGACAAGGTGGCGGCCAAGGGACAGCCAGCCGTTCCTCCGCCGACAATTATGTAGTCGTAGTATGAGACCGGAGGAGCTGAGGTTGATTCTTCAACAAAACTGTAATTTGGAGCTGCAAATGAACTTTTTTGTAGTTTAGTTTATAATGTGTTTGCTTTTATGTCAATATGGTGAAACTTTTTTTTTTTAATAAAAATCACAAGTAAAAGAGATGTTAAGAATAACGTAGACATACCTGTCTCTGATATTTGGCCAAACTGGAATACACCCAAAATAACAATAAGGAAAATGGAGAAAAGCTTTGGGGATACCAAAACCTGCGGCATAGCTTTTACTTGTGAAGAGAGACTAAGCATAATCTCTATCTACAATAATTTTATGCATACGCACAACATATAGAGTCTCTTTCTTTAACCCACAAGTTTGACTAATTCCCCATAACCATTCCTCTCCCGCAATATATTGATATATGATAATATATAATATGATAGGATATGGATTGTGAAAGCTGTCTAAAATTATTAGTGGATGGATGGAGACTATTTGACTATTCGTGCTTTGAAATATTGAAGATGATGGTTCGGCATATATGATGGGTTGTCAATTAATATTGCCCCCGAGTACAAGTAAACTCTGTAAACTTTCTTTTCAATGAATTGCATTATTATTAAGCTATCATATCTTTGGGTTTTAATTACATCAGGTCATCTTAAAAGTCTCATTTTAGGATCCCATTAAGGTTGTGCCACACAATTTTTTTTTGAATTAAAATCAAAATATGTATCATACATCTTACCTTAATAAATTACTAGTACTACCTTTACGAGTTGATTGACATGATACAATTTTAGTGGTTGATTTTATTATAACTAAAAGGTGGAACGATCCATCTAATAATTCCTCATGTATTTTTTTTTTAGAATAATCACCTTCATTAATAATAATCAAAGATTTCAAACACCGGGAGAAATAGTCCCACACCACACGATTTTGATTTTATTATAACTAAAAGGTGGAACGATCCATCTAATAATTCCTCGTGTTCAATCTTAGCTAGAGAATTGGCTTCCCTATTTACAAATTGAAACGTATAATTACCAACATACTAAATACACAAATAAATAAATTACAAAGAAAACTCACACTTCGTAAGAGTAGAACTCAAGACCTCATGATTCAAGTATACTGAAACTAAGAGTCCAACACTCTACCAGCAGGCCAAGGAAAATGTGTACGTCAACTGCCCCTATTAAAATGGCAACTACTTGATGTGATAGGACAGTATTATTATAGTAGGGAAATATGGGTCAGAAACAGAAAGTATACAAGAAAAGACAAAAGAAATACGGACCAAAATGAGGCCATCCAAACCAATGAATGACTATAATCTTGATCCACAACCCTTTGACATCCTCCATGATAATTAATGCCAAATGGTTTATTCTGTCTAAGGAGCTTGCAGAGTTAGGATGCCTTGGTCTTAGATTTAAGGGCAGCTTGATGACCATCATGTTTAAAAGTATCTTTTTATGGTCACGTTCCTGTAATGGAATTTCGAGAATGATTTAGAATTTACGACACTTGTTTTAAGCCCTCTGACGATTGGAAGTAGTTAAATGAAACCTTTGGGTTTTTCAGTCTAATTTTACAAAGCCAAAATCAATGCTTGAATCACTGGAAAGGGCTTCGAGCAAAAGCAGGGTCATAAATTTAGGAGGAATTTGAGTCATAAACTTTAGGAAAAGTTTCAGTTTCAATTTACATTTCTCATTTTTCAACCTTACTTTAAAATTTAAATTAAGGGGCTTCATCTTGGACCGTAGGAATAAACTATTAAGTAAAATTCCCTACCCAAGCAAAGCCGAGAGGCTAACAATGACAAGTAAACACTTTGGGCTGGAAATTTGGTCAGACTTCTGCTCCACATATTGGGCCGTCTTCGGCTTTTTATGTGGTTTATAAATAAGCCCATTACCCTTAAATAGAGGCCCATGGAAAACCTTTTCATTAGCCACATCTTTTTATTCTTGATCCCTTCAATCCTTTTCAACTGATCTTGGGCTTAGCTTCAGCTTCATTCCTCCAGGGCCAAATTTTGTAAGGAACTACTCTTTCAGTCCCATATTATTTGTCATTTTTGAGTCAAAGTTTCCTAACTTTGATCTTTAATTATATAAAAATTATATAAAAATAAATTTTAAAAAATTATGTTCTGATTAAGTTAAGTCTTAAACTTTTCAAAACATATTTTTTGTAAATTTGATTGTATATATATATTTTTGTAATTAAAGGTCAAATGTATGATTGGTTTGACCCAAAAGAAACAGATAATATGTGACGGAGAGAGTAATTAAGTCCCGTTATTTATTTTTTCTTTTTGTATTAAGAAGTCCCATTAAGTAATTAATTATTTAAGATTAAGATAGAAAATCATCGTAAGTTGGTGCCAACAAAAAAAATCAACGTAAGAAGATCACCAGAAAGCCTCTCTAAAATTACATATTTAGTTTAATCCCATAATGATGATACTGTAAATTGATTAATATGGGTGGCACACTCTACTAAGATGACTAAAGCACATGTTGCATATGGAGTATGGACATCTGAGGCTATGTTAATGAAAAATTTCTTTTAGGATTAGTGATGTTAATTGTCACCTTTTTCAATATAACTTCAAAGTTTTTTTTTTTTTGGTTGAGATCTCAACCTTCTTTGCCAAATTAAAGAGGCTTTCAGGGTTTCAAGCTAGCTAGTTAGTTCAGATTATATATATCAGGAAAGATTCTTGCATTTGATTCACACTGACTCTTAGTTTCTTACCAAATGCGAGAAGAGATACTTATATAATGAACCAAAAAAATGTCCCAAAAGCTAAAGATGATGGGAGGTTATCCCCGCCATTTTAAGATATATTATCTCGAAGTGTCTAATTTCGATGATTAGAGATTGCGATTATTTACCTACACGAAACTAATACAAACGGAAAACTCAAAAATTAAATTTGTCTTAAGCAAAATGTTCAAACTCATAATAATTAATGAGCGGAGTTAACAATTTTCCTTATATATTATACATGTTCATATAATTATTGGCAAATTATACAATACACCGGTAGTGGAGTTTAGCAGACAACACAAACGGATCCTGAATGGTGACATGTGTCCTCTAGAGACTATATTGAAATATTTAAAACTTAATTAATTAAAAAAATGGACATGTGTCAACTCCATAACCCGCTTGTGGAGTCCAAAATTTACACCGCCGGTGTATTAAATAATTAACTATAATTATTATTATGTATATATTAAGAATAAATTCCCATAGTCAACATAAAAACAAAAAAGAAAGAAGATTGTGAGACGGAAGTGGGGGTATATTACTGGATCTAATCTGATATGATGATGAGGAAGTCACAGTCGTCAAACTTAAAGCAATTAAAATGATGAAATTATAAGCAATATATTGGTTACATCTTAATTTGGTAGAAATTAAAATTAAGATATCATTTCCCATTTAGGCTTTAGGGTTACCATATATATTGCGGCCAATTGGATAAGACAAAAGGATCCACCATCACTCTTCCATGATCCATCACATTTTTACTCACAAAATAGACATTGTTTTAATAATTAATGCACAGAATTAATTTCTTGACTTAATTATATTATAATAATGGATTAGGATGTGTGGGCTGAGAAAATAATTAAATAGGAAATAAATGAAAAATTGACGAGGATTTTGGAACAAGGAATCATGGGGAAAAAAGGAGGATGTTTGATTGATATGATTCAATATTTCAACCCTTTTGTTTAATCCAAAAGAGTACGCCGCCCAAACTTGGATTAATTATGGATAAATTTAGTTTGAAGGTTCGAAAAGATGGATGAAAACTGTAGAAATAAATGTTACAATCCCTTCTTGGCTTGGAAATTAAGATTTGAATAATCAGATGCCACGTTAGTACGTTACGATTAATAGATAATAAATCCCCGTCCCTTCTATAGTTTTGTTTTAAGCAAGCAATTTCGTAAGTAATCTATTTCTTTTTCTTCCAATTTTACTTCACTTCTTCCTTAAAGATCAACGGCTGCTGATAATTGGGTGCATTTAGTAGAATGGTACGGTAATTGTGCAATTGACACTATTTAGATACTATACTGACGAGATTACACTATACAGATTATATTAGGTACTGTACATATGAGATTATTAAAGCAGCGATTGAAACAGAAATTATATTTAAGATTCCATTTGACTGGAGCACCGGTGCACCGACCAAACAACCGATGAATCGGTTCACTAAACATGAACAATATGTATAATATGTATAATGTATCAAGTCAAACAAATGGAAATCGTTCAGGTTTTGGTTCATCCAGAGATTATATTGGGATTTCTTCATTTTAATTGAATAAATAACTAATAAAAAGTAGGTTTGTGTCAATATTAATGTAAGTTCATTTGTAACATCTAACTCAAAGTTTTACTTAATTTATTTATAATAATTATTATATTATTAGTTGAGCTAACATAAAATTATTTGCAAATCAACTTTAAAAAATTAAGAGGCCGTTTGGCATCGTTTTCGTTTTTCTGTTTTTTGTTTTCGTTTTGTTTTTGTTGTGCTGTCAATTTTTGAAAACAAAAACATTTTTAGATATACAATTTGGTGGTATGTTTTTAAATAAAAAAGTAAAAAAAAATTGGTTAAAAAGCATGTGAATTACTGTTCATCATTGTGCTTCTGTGTTTTGGAAGTGTTTTGGAAAAACATGAAAAACACAAAATTCTTGCTTCCACTTTTTTCCAAAACACTGTTTCTGTTTCCAAAATTTTTGAAAACAGAAACAATTTGCCAAACATGTTTTCACTGTTTTGTTTCCAAAAACAGAAAATTGGCAACAGAACATTGAAACGATAGCAAACGAGCTCTAAGTTAATTAAAATGATAAACAACACGTGTAATACATAAAAGCAGATATACAAGTAGCAAATTCTTCTTTTACTATCAGACAAAATAGTTTAAGACTTTTTTAATCACAAAGCTGATGGCTTTCTTTTGTCGTTTCAAACCGGCAATTCAACAGTAGTTTATATCTGTAGCAGCCTTCAAGGAAGGAGGCGGAGATCAATCAATCAACAAAACCATATTCAACAACAGAAAGAAAAAGCTGAACCCAAATTTCAGTAATTATAGCCAAGAAAGCTGAAATAAGAACAGAAAATATATAAATTAATTTACAGAAATGGAGAAAATCCAATCTCCATATTATGATCATCCTATCTAGGAAAATACCTTTTTTTTCCTCTCTATATACCTTCAAAGCACAAATTTTGAGCCTTGAAGTACTTATTCCAAAGGATTTCCTGTTTCGACTATCAACTGTTCGATCATATTCCTATTACATAACTACGAAAAGAAGAAGAAAAAAAAAAGAAGGAGAAGAAGAAGAAAGAAGGGACCAAAGTCCAGTATGCAAGTATAAATCATCTCATGTAATTTTCTGTTTGAACTTTGAAAGTTGAAACTATGGTGTTATATATTATATATATATACAATAAAAGCCTGTATGAGTAAAGCTTTTCTGGGTTTATATATATATAAACTCTCTATAATTTCCTGCCAGTTGAAGGAATGATCTTGATAACAAGGCCAGGGAAAACATCATCGGGATCATGGATGTGAGGGTTGCGCTCGACGATGAACGGGTCGCTGCACTTGTCGCTGATTGTATGAAGGGTTTCCCCTTCTCCGACGACATAGATTTCATCACATGGCCGATTCAGCAGGTGGTTGCCTCTAGAAACAGCCGGTTCATCTGATACAGAGTTTGCCTTGATTGAACCAATCAATATCAAGGCCAACAAAACGACGGCGCAGTACCAAGAGGCTGCATCAACAAGCTTTGTAGGTTTCTTCATGGTTTTGGTTGAGGAAGAAGACGAGCAAAACAGAGGAAGAAAGGGTTTTTGAATATTTGATGAAATGAAACAGAGAGGGAAATGAATTATAAGGGAAAATAAATGTTAAGTGCTTTATATATAAAAAATACGACCACCAAAATAGTCTACGCTTGGTAGGAAAGTTGGTTCGACGAGAGAGGCAGGGGACCGGTATTACAATATAGTATTTTTTTTTTGGATTAATAATTCTTAATGGTATATATTAATTTAACACACGAATCAGCTTCATTTCTTAGTCAGCAAATTACCGAAAGGGACTTGATGTTAATGAGTCTAATTTTTTAAGATTAAATATACAATACATAAACTGTACATAGAGTTTAGTAGACTACACATGCGGGTTCTGAAGGGTGATATGTGTTCTCTAGGGACTAGATTGAAATATTTAAAACTTAATTAATTAAAAAAATGAACATGTGTCAATTCAACAACTTGCTTGTAAAGTCCAAAATTTACACCATCGGTGTATCAAATAATTACCCATTTTTTAATTATAATGTTAATAAATAATTTATAATGTGTTTAGAGCTTATGTTTAGTTATATTTGGAAAGATTATGTAGCTAAATCTTTGACGTGTTGGGAAACTCAGACTCCTTAACTCAGGAATAACTACTCCCCTGTTTCACGACAAATATTTTGGTCAGCATCATCATCTATCAAGACTGATAAACAAGAATATGATGCAAAATTCCCTCACAAAATGAAAATATACTATACTACTTAGTATTCTTGCAAGTTGCAATGTAAATCATGTGTTTATAAGAAAATGTTTTCTTAATTCCTATCTTTTTTGATCATCTTGATATGTTTGAATAATTACTGGCTCTTTTAATTTGGACTCAGATGCTAATGGAATCAATCTAATTAATTATTTTATTATTGATGTCAATTTAACTCATGATTTATGTTACCATGTTGTAAAGATGCATGGCTAGACTGATGTGAAAACAATCCTTCTGCTTGATTGATTCTGCAATTTTTCTAGTAAAAGCCAAAAGGTATATATCCATGATCAAGCATAGAAAACTCTGAATCTTTAAAGCAATCATAATTTAATTTTTCTCTATATACCACCATACGGTGTGCTAGTAATTTGTTTATATATATATATATATATATATATATATATATATATCAAGACAATTGCCTCACTTTGATAAGTGATTTAATTTAATTATAAATTTTAATTTATTAGTATAATCTTTCTTTTATTACCATGGTCCGTAGTTACTTGGTGCAGCTCCATTTTTTACAGTGATCAGCAAATTACGGAAAAGGACTTGATGTTAATGAGTCTAATATTTATTTACTATTTTTTTTTTCTGCTCATGATCATAATATTGAAATGAGCTATACAATACGAGGTAACCATCTCCTTCCCTATAATCCCACCTCGTCTATCCCTGGATTTGAATCCGGGACCTCCCTCAAGAAGTCTCAAGTTTTAATCACTCAGATGTCCTGGCCCCTTGGGGACTAATATTTATTTAGTACTATAATTTATAATGTTAATGAATATAATATATAAATTTATTTAAGCTAATTATGTTTAGTTATATTTGGAAAGACTAGCTAGGTAGAAAGTAAAATCTTTGACACGTGTTGGGGAACTCCATATCTCAGGAAGAAGACGCACCTAATTAAAACTGCCCATCAAATATATGAAGACAAATTTGGTGAGCGTCATGTCGTTTTGAATTTTGGTGAACCCAAGACTGATCAACAAAAACATGATGCAATCCAATTGATTTCTAAGCAACTTTAAATCTGATTTCATATGCAATTTCTTCTTCTTTTGTTGAAAGGCAAATTATTATTGAAGATTCAAGTTTACAAGAATTTAAAAAAATAAAATAAAATAAAAGCTCATCTTTCCGTTATGTTTTTGCTTATTTTGAGGGGAAAAAGGAGAAGAAGAGAGATCTCAATTATTTGATACAAGTGGGTTGTGGAGTTGACACATGTCTATTTTTTTAATTAATTAAGTTTTAAATATTTCAATCTAATCGGTGGAGTTGACATATGTCTATTTTTTTAATTAATTAAGTTTTAAATATTTCAATCTAATCCCTAGATGACACATGTCACCCTTCAGGACCCGCTTGTGTAATTTGCTAAACTCCACCGCCGGTGTATTGTATAATCTGCCTAATAAGATAAGAGATCATGGGGTTAATCAATTAGATTATTAGTAAGGAAAATTGTTCAATACACTATCAGTGGAGTTTAGCAGACTGCATGTGCGGGTCTAGAAGGGTGACATGTGTCCCTAGGGACTTCCTAGGGACTTAATAAACTATTTAAAATTTAATTAATTCAGAAAATGGACACATTTCAACTCCTCACCCGCTTGTGGAATCCAAAATTTACACTGACAGTGTATCAAATAATAACCCTACAAGTTGATCGGCTCGCGCTGGCGCGTCGAGCATTCTTGATTTGTGGCTAACAAATATTTTTGTTATAGAGTTTTTTTTTTCTCGGTTCTTATGTTATATGTGAGTAGGTGGTTAGCAAATTCGATATTTGGAGTAGGTCTTATAATTGAAGAATTAATCTGACAAAGTAAAATAGTAGTGCCTTAAAACATGCTGTTGTAGAAAATAAAAGTTTTTGTAGTTGGTGTCATACTATTTCCCCTTTTTTAGAATTGTTATCGCTTAATTTATCGAATAAAGATAGAAAAATATATTGCAATATAAGAAAAAACCATCATTTCATGAATTTAAAAGACTATAATCAATTTTTTTTAAATAAGACTATAATCATTCTATTTGAACATGAAATGTATAATAATACAATTTTTTTTTAAAAAATACAATATTGAATTCATGGGATAAATTTACTATTAAAACCACAAATAATTGCGTTCACATTCACCTTTGGTAAAAGACCAAAAAGTAGAGTTATCCATCTCAACATCAACCGAAGTTTAGGGACTTAAAGTAATTTGGTAGGTGGAAAATGACTAAAATGTTTAATAATCTAGTCTCTCATTAAACCAAACATGGGATTAAATAGTATATTCATAAGTATGGAGGAAAAAGAAATGATGAGAAACTAATTGAGGGTTTAAAGTAATTTGGTCAATGGAAAAAGATTAAAAACTAAAATATTTAGGCTGAAATCTCAAATAAGTCCCCCAACTTTGCCTTAAATCTCAAATAAGGCTTCGAACTTTAAAAAATGTCAAATAAGGGTCCCAACTTTTTGGGAAGGTTCAAATAGATTCATTATGTTAATACAATCGGAGCATGAGTCACACTGTAGAAAAAAATTGTGTGAACAAATAAGAAATTGACATGTGACTTTTGTAATTATGAAAAAATAAAATACAAAATAACTTTTAATTCATGATTAAAAATAAAAAACACATTAATTACGTTAAAAACCCTTATTAACAGTAGGGTTAAACTTAATTATCTCCCTATCAAATGTCGATGGTACTCTAGTCCAAAATCGAAAAAAATTACATCCATTATGGTTGAAATTTGAAGCTAAAAGTAAAAATCAGTTTAATAGAATGGACCTATTTGAGCTTTCCCTAAAAGTTGGGGTCCTTATTTGGCCCTTTTTAAAGTTCGGGCCCTTATTTGAGATTTATGGCAAAGTTGGGAGACCTATTTGAGATTTGAGCCAAATATTTAATAATCTAACCCCTCATTAACCCAAACATGGGATGAAATAGTAAATTCATTGAAGTAATAATGTTAACATTAATAGTACTTTTTGGTAATTTACCAAGTGAGAAAGGACAGAAAAGGACAAAAAACGTTTAAACCAAGCCTCCTCATCGATCCTCAAAAGGGGCATTTAGTAATTTCATTGGGTGTTTCAAATAATATGCAGTATATATATATATATATATATATATTAGTACTTAGTGTCGTTATTTAATTACCCAAAAACGTAATTAGTATTGTTGTTCATGATCTTGACAAAACACGTTCTCTATAATATCTCAGTATGATGCAATTAATTAATATATATATAATTCAACTGCACGATAATATTGTTGCCTAATTTATTAAAATCCATATATATGGCTAAGGTCTGACATTGATGATAAATAATATATTTTTATATAGATAATTCATGAATATGTTTAGTGTAGAGACTTTTTTTTATTACTATAATATTATCCTTTTTCCTCTTGTGGTTCATTAGCTAGTATTTTTTTTTTCGTTAATTATCATTAGTTGGTGGCTTGGTGCGTGGGAAAATTATATATAGTAATATAAGAGGAGACTTTCTTATTAATGATTGCATTTGCTTAACGAACACAGTTTAGATAAGAGATTAGGTGTTAAAAAAATTAATTTCATGATCTTGATGATATATTTATTCTACAAATTGTTAGAGGCTTTTTTTTCTTTTTAATATATGGGTTTTGTTAAGGTATAACTATCATATTACAATGACTGATAATGGAAATTACATCATAGTCAAAATTAAGCAATATGCTATAAACTATATGTTTTTATTTCGTTTCAATCTTTTTCCATATTTATTTTCTCTTTTGCTATTATTTTGCAACTCATCATTTAAGAGAAATAATTATAGAGTAATATATTAATAAATCCAAGCCAAAATCCACTCAAAATAAAACAAAAAAGAAGGATGCATGCATCCATTCGTGAAGGGCATTTATAAGAACAAAATAATAATAAAAATATCCATTTTCATTAATATTTATACACACATAATTATACCAAAAGAAAAGAAAAAAACATAAATGGTGGATTTTTGTCAATGGTTTTGAGAAAAAAAGGAAAAGAATTTGAAGTGCGAATGTGGGGTTTGAGACTTTTATTTGTGTGGGTATAGCAAATTGCGTGAAGCTATTGTGGCCTTCCCACTCTTTCCCTTTGAAACCTATAAAAATCCCATTTTCCACTTACCATCACATCAAAAAAAAAAAAAACCCCATCCCTAAATCCTAACTTGTGGGGTGGGGAGGGCTAATTAGACAATTTAATTAATTACATAATAATAATAATAATAATAATAATAATAATAAAAAATATGTTATTAATTCTTAATTTGTACTATAATTTGGCTGAGTCGTTGAAGAAGTTTTGGGGACCAAATTAAACGGATTTCAACGTTGGGAGTTTTTTGGGGTGTTGGCGTGCAAAAAATGGCCAAAAGGTGACTATCGAAGCTGACCAGTGACCAAGTCCTTCAAGGCTTCAACCATTACTTTGAGAACTGTTCAATGTTTAAGAGGTCCAAAAAGCCATCATTATTCTCAAAATACATAGCCAAAATATTCTTTGAACTTTTGGTTCGTGATGGTTATGTTGTCTCGAGGATTTGGTAAAGATTCATATATAAAATTATGTTTGGGGTCCAGGTCGGTCGGTCGGTCCATGTTTTTACAAATTATCATAAAGGTGAATAATCATAATCGTAAAAGAAAACATTTAAATGTGATGCTTGTTATTGCTGGTTGGTTGATATCCTAAAAGGTTCATGCCTGCTGGTCTTAAATTCTTGATCGAACAGTTCTGGGTTTCAAGCAATTTTGCGTGTCAAAATTTAATTTGTTAACTAATTAATAAGTCTCACCATTTTTCATACGAAATGCCTGCTTTGGTGCCATGAAAAGACAACAAAACCAAGATTTCATTTTGCAATTTGTTTAATTATGTGCCACGCTCGCAATTACAACTTTAAGAAAAAGGATTTTCATATACCTAAACAGCTAATTATCTTCGGATTTGTGGAAGGATGCTTTTGTCTTCAAGCAAATAATAGCCTAACAAAACTATGAAGTATGAACATCGATCTATATATTGATTTTTTTCAGTGGCAGTCCAAATCGTACGTGTGATCAATAAGCTTAAAATTATTGGATATAGCGTTTTCAAATGAAATTAGAAAAACTAATTTCATGGCAGGTGGACCATTTTCATGATTTACATTTTCACCTAAGGTCAAGCATTAATTTCATAATCTGGATTGCTAAACACCGCCCCCCTTTTTACACTTTTGCCTTTTTTTTCATATTTTCTTCAAACTTTCTAATTTCAAGAACGCTCAAGAACATTTCTAATCTTTAAGAACGCTAAAAAACGTGGAATAACCAAGAATTCCGGAAATGGATTCAAACGAAAATTTATAATTAATAATAAAAAAATGAAAAAAA
>AWUE01015401.1:0-23905 GCA_001974825.2 Corchorus olitorius
GGGCGGCACCGGTTATTTTTTATTTTTTTATTATTAATTATAAATTTTCGTTCGATGGTGAATCCATTTCCGGAATTCTTGGTTATTCTTGAAGATTAGAAATGTTCTTGAGCGTTCTTGAAGATTGCAGAGGATTTGAAATTTTGAAAATAAGGCAAAGGGCAAAACTGTCAAAGGGGGGGCGGTGACAAATAAAAATGGGGCGGTATTTAGCAAAACCCTTTCATAATTTATGTTCATGATCACTAATTTCAGAAACCTCCTTCGACCAAAAAAAGAAAATCCTATTTTTGTCCTTTTTTTTAAAAAAAAATTTTACTTTGTTTTAATTGTAAACGCCTTTGTATAACTTCTATTCTGTGTTACTATATGGTTTAGTTTCAGCTAAGAAACTTTTAGACTAATATCGTCAACTAATTAACCACTTTTAGACTTTAGATTAGTAAAAGTAAGGGTCGGGCAAGTTGATCACTAAACACCCTATCTAACGTAGAGTTTAAACTGGGGTAGGTCGAACTAATATTTGAACTATATAGAAAACTTATATTATAGTATTTGAAAAATTCATTTCTTCAATAGGACTAACAGAAACCTTTTTCTTAATACTATATTTTAAGTAATTAATAAGATAATTAGAGGATTAGCTGACGATATTTGATGATGATGTATACTTAACACTTGTTTGAATATTAAGCAAAATGGGTTTAAAGTCTAAATTAAGTATGATGAAGGGAATTAGGCAACATAAAGTAACCAGAGCATATATTAATCAAGTGATCAAAAGAAACAAAAAGATAATGACAATACTTCACACATTTTAAGCATTTGATTTGCCGAATTTATCCCTTTGTTTGAAAAATTAAATTAAAATCTATCTTCTAATTCTTTAAAAAGAAAAAAGAAAAATAAATACCCAAAATTTTTTAATGATCAATATAATCAATTAATAATACTGAATGGCAACATTGCATCAGCATCCATATATACTGATATATACTCAGTATATCAAGGCCGGAGAGGCTTTATTGTCAAAAATGCTTTGGTCCTATTGGAGTGAAGTGATAGAATCATAGAAATAATTGAATCATAATAAGCACCACTAATTTTTAGTGGGGAGGCTAAAATCTAACCTTATCTTGAAAACTTTCAACCACATTTTTTATATGCTTAGACAGTATATGAATGGACTACAAGATAATAACTTGATTTGCTATTAACTTCCCATATTATAGCTTAAATGAACAATAGCAATGCCAATTCAATTTTTTTTAAAAAAAATTTTGCCTATATATAGTAGCTGTCAAAAATTGATTATTGAGCAAGCTTATCAAATATTAAAATTCATATTTAAGGATATTTAAGGGATTTAAATGCTACGGAATTCCTTCTTAATAAGGTAAAAGGATACTTATTTATATACCAATCACCAAACTTCCAAGTCATGACATTCATCGTCATACATTTAATTATTAGATTAATTATTTTTCTTAGACTTTTTCTAGTTTACAACATACTTCTTGGCCAAAATAATACTAGTAATAAAAAAAACTAAACATACATTCTTCCCACCCTCGTACTTTTGAGTATTATGTAGGAAAATGCATATATAACATAAATGGACGGTATAGAGATGATTGTTGTGAGTGCCAAATCGTCTGTCGGAGGACGGTGGGAAGAGCTCCGAGGGAGACCTGAGATCACTAGAGAGAGCGTCAAGAGTGGCGGGATTAGGTCCCCCGTTTGTACTCCGATGATTAATTCAGAGATTCAAATCTATGGTTTTTGAGCGAGTGTAGTTGAATAGAGAGAGTAATATACTTCAGCTTTTAGAGTTGTGGGTATATATAGGATTTGTTTGTACGGATCGCACGTTCAAGGTCATGTGCGGAGTGCCAGCTAGCTGGCTTTGGGCCTTGGAAATGGTTGGGCCGAATGGCAAGGTGGCCTTTGGGCTCTTGAAGCAGCCTGCGTCAATCAGCAGAGACTTGATCCTTGGGCCTTCAGTCTTTCAAGGTTGTTGACCGCATCAGCTATGGGAAGCAATTGTGCAAATCCGTTTCTTAATTAGGCAAAATGAGGTGATTATGATTCATAATCGCTTATGATAGAAAGAAGGTGATTTTGATTTTACCACTTAGCAAATTTTGAGTCCTTAGGCCGTGAGATCATAAGCAAGTATTATTATACCCAAAAAACGAGCCATCATATTTTTTTTGTACCGTCGAGCCATCATCATAATATAATATTAAAAGGAAATCAAGTTCAGCATAAGCCCAATATGAGAAGCCCACCCGGAACCCTTTGCTATTGTACAGCCCGGTTCACATTCTCAACCCTCATGATCAGCCACCGACGAAACCTTACCTTCCCAAACATTTCTTCATGAAACTCGCAAGACTCATTTCGCGCCATTTTTCCAGCTCATCAACTCCCCTAAAACCAGAACGAGTAATTACGAATCCAGCCTTCATCAACGAGGCCAAAGAGCTTCACGCGTATCTCATCATGACCGAACGCCACGAAGACCCATATTCAGTATCTCCAGTGATCAGAGCTTACTGTCTTTCTCCCTCGCATTTGGGCAAAGCGCTTCTCGTTTTCAATCAAATTAAACAACCCACATTTTCAAATTTTAATCACATGATCCGTGGCCTTTCCAAAGGTAAGCAGCCCAATGAAGCTATTAAAATGTATAACGAAATGTACACTTCCCGAGGTTTTTATGGTGATATTACGACTTTTATTTTCGTTTTCAAGGCCTGTGCTAAAGTTTCCGATATTGCAAACGGTCAAAAGTTTCATGTTCATGCTGTGAAACTAGGGCTTGATTCCAACCTCTTCGTGGCAAATGCGTTGATTCATGTGTATTCTTGTTGTGGACAGTTGGGTTCTGCAAGGAAAGTGTTTGACACAATGTCGGAAAGAGATTTGGTTTCTTGGAATTCTTTGATTTGTGGTTATAGTCAATGCAAAAGGTTTAAGGAGGTATTGGGTTTGTACAGGGCAATGCAAGAAGCTAATGTGAAAGCTGATGCTGTGACAATGGTGAAAGTTATTCTAGCTTGTTGTTATACAGATGACATGGGTTTGGCAGATTCTATTGTTAAATATATTGATGAAAATTCTATTCATATTGATGTTTATTTGGGTAATACTTTGATAGATATGTACGGAAACCGTGGCTTAATTAATTTAGCGCGGGGAGTTTTCGACAGGATGCTTGAAAGAAATGTAGTGTCTTGGAATGCATTGATCAAAGGGTATATTAAAGCAGGGGAATTTATTGAAGCGAGGAGGGTTTTTGACAACATGAAGCAAAGGGATGTAATTTCTTGGACTTCAATGATTACAGGTTACTGTGAAGCTAACCAATACACTGATGCACTGAAGCTTTTTGAAGATATGATGGCTGCTAAGGTTGTACCGGATGAGATTACAGTCGCTAGTGTGCTTTCTGCTTGCGCCAATTTGGGTGCTCTTGATGTTGGACAGGCAGTTCATGAATATATCTGCAAGCATGTTATAAGGGCAGATGTTTATGTGAGAAACTCTTTGATTGATATGTATTGCAAGTGTGGTGTTGCTGAGAAGGCTTTGGAAGTATTCCATGATATGAAAGAGCGAGACTCTGTCTCATGGACTTCAATCATTTCGGGACTTGCTGTTAATGGTTTTGCTGATTCTGCACTCGGATTTTTCTCTCAGATGTTGGAAGAAGGTTTTCGGCCAACACATGGGTGCTTTGTTGGGGTTTTGCTTGCATGCACTCATGCTGGATTGGTAGATAAAGGTTTGGAATATTTTGAAAGTATGGAAAAAGTTCATGGACTAACCCCTGAAATGAAGCATTATGGCTGTGTTGTAGATCTTTTGAGTCGTTCTGGCCACCTAGAGAGGGCCTATCAGTTCATAAAACAAATGCCTATACAACCGGACATTGTGGTTTTTCGGATATTATTGAGTGCATGTAAGCTTCACGGAAATGTGGTCTTAGCTGAGATTGTCACAAACAAACTGCTAGAACTTGATCCTTCTAACAGTGGAAATTACGTTCTCTTGTCAAATACTTATGCAAGCTCAGATAAATGGGATGCTGCTGCAAAAGTGAGAGAATTGATGGGGGGAAAAGATGTGCAGAAGCCAACTGGCTGGAGCTCCATTGAAGTCAATAGATGACATGAAAGGGAGCTGCAAACTCTTCTTAATTTTTGGCAGAGCAATAACTTAAAAGATCATAGTACTGACAGATTTTTCGAATTCATCCGTGCATGGGCAGTTGTGCTGAATTGGATCAGTACAAGTAGCTCTCTTGCGAAGGCTTAATGGATCTACTACAATCACCTGAGCACTACTGCCCCAAGATGACCTTTTTCGTGGTCTTGATAATATATATATATATATATATATATATATATATATCTATATATAAAGAAGCTGTTCTGGGTTTGCTTCTCATCTTATAGTGAATCAAATGAAACTTGATTTATATTGTGCTTGTGTACATCCTATCATAATGCAGCTGGTACAGGGTTTTGAAACATTATAGATTGATCTTTTTGGAATATTGTAGATTGATCTCTCGAAATAAATTGCCCCACTCTGGAATTCTTTTGTAACAGCCCAATCAATAATTGTTTTATTGTATCTTAATTAGTTCAATAGAAGGCATGCCTTTAAGAGGTTGTGCACAAAGACAAATTTTTCGTTTTAAAATGCAGTTTTTACTTGAAGTTTTGCCCAGCACTAGCGAAGCAGAGTATATATATTTGCCTTCTGCACTAAGTCCTTAATTATATATATTTGCCTTCTGCACTAAGTCCTTAATTATAGCTGGAAAAACATTTTGTCAAGTATATATTACATATGTTAGGAGCGGGAACCATTTCTAGAAAGTAGAAACTATTAGACTCAGCAATAAGCAACTTGACATTCCACCAGTTCAACACAAGAATTTACATTTCTTATAAAATATATGCAGATAATTCCATCTCATTACAGATTAAACATGACTTTGATGGCATTGCCACCACCAGCACTGGTTTGGAAGGCAGCTTCTATATCTTTTTGGGAGAATCCAAACCTATGAGTTATGAGGGGCTTCACATCAATCTTTCCTGTCCTCAAGAATTCAATGCAAAGAGGCCATGTATTTCTGTACCGGAATATGCCTATCACATCAACTTCCCTGTCAAATCAGCAAAGCCATTACCATTACTCCAAACTAATGAAAGAGAATCTAAATTTTGCTTGAATTGCACGCCATATTGTGATACTAATGTTACAGTAACTCGTATCATCATTTCTATCAACTTAATTCCTCTATAATCCTTCATTTTCCAAAACAAAGGAGGAAGCTTGGCAAGCAATCAAAAGTTCAATTACCTTGCAGCTGCCGGTGTAAGGGGGATATTCATTTCGCTCTGAGCCAATCCTATAAGACAAACCTTGCCACCAGCTGCAGTGGCACTTAAAGCTGTAGACATGGTTTTGTTGAAACCAACACAATCAAAACTGACATCAATGAGTGAACCCATTGCATTTTGTATCTTCATCACTTCTTCACCCACATCCTGTAAATCATAGTAGGTGTCTTGACTTTAAAGTCTATGGAGATGAAACATACTTTTTTTGGACCAAATGATGAAAAAATTAACCTGAATATTTGTTGAAACTTGAACAATTTCATCTGCACCAAGACTTTTTGCTATAGATAGACGGCAATCATCAACATCAACTATGACAATTCTCGGTGCTCCGAAGGCACGAGCAGCCAACAAGGTAACAAGGCCTATGGGACCTCCTCCCATGATCAACACATTTGTTTCAGGACCAACGCCTGCCCGGCGACAGGCATGGACTCCAACACTTAAGGGTTCACACATTGCTCCTTCTTCCAGGCTCACATTGTCGGGTAGCTTAAAACATAGATTGGCAGGATGCACCACCTGATAGCAGAGAATAAAAAGAGCATTCATTTTCCAATATATGTCAAGCAAACCGGTACATATAAAGTCTTTGCCATAATAGACTAAATAAAAATGCTCATCACCTTATTGGCAAGAGAGCCATTAGTTGGAGGAGATCCAAAGAACTTCATTTCTGGACAAAGATTATAGCGACCTTCTCTGCAAAGGTTACATCGCTGGCAACTAATGCCAGGCTCCAATGCCACCCGATCTCCTACCGCGAGGGACTTGACTTCGCTCCCTACTTCTTCTATGATCCCAGCACACTCATGTCCAATGACCATTGGTTTTTTCACAATAAAATTTGCACATCTCATTGTCTAGCAGCAATATTGCATAGTATACTTCCATCAGAATCTTAGAATACAGCAAGTGGTAAAAGTACAATTCTAGAAGTTATGGCAGATTAGATTATTATTCACCTTGAAATGGTGAACATCACTTCCGCATATGCCAAGTGCTTTTATACGCACCTTCACATCATGAGGGCCTAAGATGACAGATAATTCATCCAAAACATAAAAATGAGTAGTTCATTTTAAATTTTAATTGTCTGTCCAAACCCTGAATAGGAACTCATAATTGCAAATTAGATGGTAATGTAATTCAATTCCCATCACGATTTGATAAATCTAAGTCTTAAATGAAAAAAGAAATGATAAAATGGGGGTTAGGGACTTGATTAAAGAAAAGGGAAGTCTGAAAATTTCTATTAAGTTTGTTAGAATCAGAATTATACTTAATATTTTGACACCACACAAATTATACAATAGAAATATGGGTTACAGCCTTCCACGGCAACCAAATCAGAAAGTTCCAACTTCCAAAAGCAGTAGCTTTACAACGACATAGTGGACCAATTCTATCTCGAGTATGTTGTTTTCATGTCCTTGTCACACATTCAATATATGGTTTTCAATCAAACGACCCATTTTTAAACCAAGCAGTTGAATCATAAATTGTAGTAATAATTTCTTGTTCTTTTCTGAAAATAGGATATGGGTCATGGGATGGGTTTATTTATCCAGACTGCACTGCAGCATGTTTTTGTATGTATTTTGCAGATAAAAATGAAAGTAAAAATGTAAGAAGATTGCAGTAGTAGTAATAGTATTACCTAGAGGAGGAAGATTGTAGGGTAGAATTTGAAGGGTTTTGATTCCAAGTAGCCAAGCTGCCAAATTCTTCTCTCCATCATCTTCGCCGGCCTTAAAATCACCAACATGTGCCATCTCTGATTTCTCTGTCTCCCCTTTAACTCAGCCCTTCTCAAAAATCTTATCCTCTGCTAATACTAAGCTTAAGTTCACATTTATAATGCCTAGAAACTGCCGCCCATAGTATCTTACTTTATTTGTCACGGCATCTTTCTTACATACGGATCCATATTATTAGAAAGTTAAGATTTCTACTCTCTAGTTAGTCAATAGTTGACTGTTTCTATACATGTATCATGGCATATCCATTTTAGTATTCTTCGAATCCTAATCTGTCATAAACAGTAAACAGGAAGAAAGATTGTTACTATTATATTGGACAATCTTGATAAGTTGATAAGACCAAATGTATTTTCCTTAAATGAAAAGGTTATGGTTATCCTCAAAAAAGTAATTAATCAGTAAAATTAGTGTCAGAAATGGGTAGTGTTATGGTAAATTACAAGAGAAAGATAATGATAATGATGGACATGGATGGTAGCAGGTTTGGTTTGGATTTGCTTAGAAAATGCCAGAATAAGAACGGGACCCACTGAAAGCAATTTCATTCTATTTCTATTGCAAAAAAAAAAAAATCGAAAAACACAGTGTTTATCCACCACCACGTGTTCCTCCTGGTCCTGGGTCCGGCATCAGATACTCCTCTACCCCTGCCTTGTTACAGTTCTGCTTATTCTGTTATTCAGAGTAGTGGAAACTTTATCCAAAAAGGTATATTTTTCCCATTTCTAGTTCTTTATAAAGGAAGTCTAGTTTTTTGAGTGTCCATACAAGGAAGGAGAGCAAGAAAATGGGTAAAGGAGGGAAATCTCAGGAAGAAGCCAATAATGGAGAAGAAAATATGGCTGCTTGGCTTATGGGTATCAACAACCTCAAGATTCAACCTTTTAAGCTCCCTCCTCTTGGTATGGATGTTATATACTTCTGGCACTATATTTAGTTCTTGTTTGACTTCTGGGTTCTTTGAAATCATTTCATTTTTAGCTTTTCTGAATTAGTATGACTAGGTTTTTAGATAAATTCTTGTGCCCCTTTTAATTCTTATTGATTGATTATTTCTCTTTGTGCTCACTGTAAATATCTAAGGACCCCATGATGTCAAAGTTAGGATGAAAGCTGTTGGTATCTGTGGAAGCGATGTTCACTACCTCAAGGTGTGTTAATATCACTTATGTTATATATCCTTCTTGCAGCTAGTTCTTGCTCTTTTACTATGGATTTGATCAAATACTATTAGTAACTAGAAGACTTATCAGATTTTGACTCTTTCGCAAAGCTTCTGTTTTGTTGCTGAGACTGTAACAAATAAATCACAGTCAGACTTACCAGATTCTGACTCCTTTTTACACAAAAGTATGCAATAGTAACTAGGATGAGTGATTGTCTACCCCTTTTCCTTTGTATAGTTTCCAATTAAGAGGATAATGCTATTTTTTTTAATAGAAAAGAAAGAGATAAATTTCTGTTATTTTTCCTATGTTTGCCATAAGTTTTACTTCTAATATGTTTGTGTTTTCAGACATTGAGATGTGCGGATTTTGTGGTGAAAGAACCAATGGTGATTGGGCATGAGTGTGCTGGGATCATAGAGGAGGTTGGAAGTGAAGTCAAGAATTTAGTGCCTGGTGACCGTGTGGCATTGGAACCAGGCATTAGTTGCTGGCGGTGTGATCTTTGCAAGGGAGGTCGATACAATCTATGCCCTGAAATGAAGTTTTTCGCCACTCCACCAGTTCATGGTTCTCTTGCCAATCAGGTGAACAAATAAACTGTATTTCAGCGTGGGATTTAGTCTTTCTATATTGCTTCATATTGATAATGTTAGATTGACATGGTCCGTTTTCGTCTAGAATACAAACTACATAACACTTATTAAAGCGACCATATAAAGTAAAAGTAAAATCGGTGCATATCTATGCAGAGTGAGTCAATGTTTTATTAGGCTCTTTGATCCCAATATTCTCAAGTTTTTATTAGAGGTTTATAAACAAGTAGTTGGACTATCTTGGTTAACAACTCCTTTAGTTGGTTTTACTTTCTATTGTGATCTTTGCTTTAGTTCTAAATGTCTATTAATTATTATCTAAAGTCATGTGTGATGTGAGACCTTACAACGCCTGAACGCCAACCAGCTATAACTTCTACTAAATATAGAGAATAAGAACTTATGCATTGAAAAGGAGATCTAATTATGTGATCAGCTTCTAAGCCAGCATATACCTTGGAGATTTGTATTGCAGGCTAGCAAGTGTCAAAAGCTTGGCTAAGATACAATTATGTTTGACATTCATGCTAAGGGAGCTATGATGAGAAATTGAGAATGTAATGCATTTCTCACTGAAAATTAAACTTCTGAAAATGCAGCAGCTGCATATTTTATGCAATTATGCATATTGGTCATTTTATATCTCATTTTTGTATATATTAGAATGAATCTGATGGAAATGAAATCTTTTGGACCACTAAGGTAATATATAAGTTGATTTTCAATGTAGGTTGTGCATCCTGCAGACCTGTGTTTCAAACTGCCAGACAATGTGAGCTTGGAAGAGGGGGCTATGTGCGAGCCCTTGAGTGTAGGGGTTCATGCTTGTCGCCGAGCTGAAATTGGTCCAGAAACAAATGTGTTGGTCATGGGGGCAGGACCTATAGGGCTTGTCACAATGCTGGCAGCTCGTGCTTTTGGGGCTCCAAGAATTGTCATTGTAGATGTGGATGACAATCGACTATCTGTTGCTAAGGATCTTGGTGCAGATGGAGTAGTTAAAGTTTCAACTAATACACAGGTTCACAGCATCTTTACAGCCCTCTTCCTTTGCATAGGAAAATATGCCTAGAATTTTTTTAAGTTTCTTTCCTGTTAGATCCATCATGATTTCAAATGTCATGAAGAAATTGAATTTGATGTTCAATATTCATTGAAACTTCAGTCTTGACTAGACATCATCAGGCATTTTAGAGCAAACGTGTTAAAGGCTTCCTTGAAAAATCATTTTACATGATCAGTTGATCACCAACCTATAGCAGTTCCTTTTTTATCAGGATTTTGGCATCTTTAAGTCTTTTTAACTTAGTCCAACTATATAGGTTGTCAAACATAAAATGGCATGAGAATCTTTACATCATTGTAGTTTTGTGTAATAACTTCATTATATTGCAGGATGTACCTGAAGAAGTTGAAAGAATATGTGAAGTGATGGGTGCAGCAGTGGATGTAAGCTTTGATTGTGCAGGCTTTAACAAAACAATGTCAACTGCTCTGAGTGCCACTCGTGCTGGTGGCAAGGTTTGCCTTGTCGGGATGGGCCATTCCGAGATGACTGTCCCACTCACTCCAGCTGCTGCAAGGTACTTATTTAAGTGACCTATTTAACTCATGGTGAAATTTTCGAATATCCCATTACCTTATGGTTTAGAAGTGATCGAATTTTTTGATACAAACATAGTAAAATGTTCAAAGCTGATAGGCACAAATGAAATTATATCTAATTTTCCATTTGGTTTTTAGAGAATTCGGGTGGAGACTAAACCTGTGATTTCCAATGTGTTCGTGTATTCTACTCTTCTGCCATTTAGTGGTTGATGGTTTTGATAAACTGCAGGGAGGTCGATGTTGTTGGCATTTTCCGGTATAAGAACACATGGCCTTTGTGCCTTGAGTTTCTAAGAAGCGGTAAGATTGATGTGAAGCCCCTCATAACCCACAGGTTTGGATTTTCTCAGAAAGAGGTGGAAGAAGCTTTTGAAACCAGTGCTCGTGGTGGGAATGCCATTAAGGTTATGTTTAATCTGTGACCTCAAGAGTTTGTAATACTGCTATTTTTATGCAACAACATTTTAAAGAAGTAAAAAGACAGATGGATCTTCCCAATAAAGGAGCAGCATATGGAAACCATTGATATGATGGAGGTTTTTAAGCCTTTTGGCTGTAAATGTGATAAAGTTTAGTAAGGTCTTTAATTTAAATGAAAGATTTGTATTGTACCATGGCAACCATAAGTACAGTGAATGAAAGATGATACTTGGTTTTTCATACAGCCATCTGTTTGTTATTGGCTTTGTTAATATATAAGTTTTCTACTCATGGTCATGGAGGAGTTGAACAGTTGTTTGATTCTTTCCAACTTCCCAAGACATGTTCCATTTTGTCGGATCTGAATCACTCACCAGGAATCATGTTCATGTCTCTATTTTTTAAAATCAGAAACTTAAATAAATTGCTGACTTCACATGGTCCAATGTGCTCTGTTTCAATCATGAAACTGAAATTGATTGGACTATTATACTGCATGATCTGGGCTACAACTACAATCATATGAAATAGTATAAATATAGGACTAAAAAATGATTCTTGCAACATTTCATTCCAGGAATCCTTTATGGAAAAGGAAAACGATCATGAAAAAGCTATGGAGAAAATCAAAGAGATGATATCATCCCTTCCCATTGAAACAGGATGGAGAGACAACAAACATTTATGCCTCTACCAAGGCTTTTGGTGCTTCCCCACCATGCTGGAAGGTGTCATGCTTGCTCAGGAGCTCTTCAACCCTAAACCAGGCGACATCTTCGTCTGTAGCTTCCCAAAAAGTGGTACAACTTGGTTGAAAGCCCTCACTTTTGCCATTATAAACAGGCGCGGGCACGATTCTTCCAGCAACAACCCTTTGCTCTTTAAAAATCCCCATGAGTGTGTTTTTGGGTTGTGGGTGGAACATTTTGACAAAATCCATCAGTCAGGAAGAGTCCCACTTATATCCACCCACGCTCCCTACCATTCCTTGCCAAAATCTGTTCTGTCCTTGGGTTCGGATCACTGCAAAATCGTTTATATTTGCAGAGATGCTAAGGATACGTTTGTTTCCACGTTTTTCTTCGTTGAGAAGCGGCGAATCAAGAAAGACGAAGCCATTTCTTTAGAGCAAGGTTTTGAGCTTTTCTGTCAAGGCAAGTCTTGGTTCGGACCCATATGGGACCATATTTTGGGATATTGGAAAGCAAGTTTGGAACAACCAAACAAGGTCATGTTTCTCAAATATGAAGATATCAAGAAAGATTCTTATTTCCATGTGAAGAAACTGGCCGAGTTTATGGGCTACTCCTTTTCCCCCCAGGAAGAACAAGCCGGCATTGTGCAGAAAATAATAGACATGTGCAGTTTTGAGAATCTAAGTGGCCTGGAAGTGAACAAGATCGGAAAGGTGGTGAATCCGGTGAATGGTTATCAAGTATCGAGCCAAGATTTTTTCAGGAAAGGCAAAGTTGGAGATTGGACAAACTACTTGACTCCGGAGATGGCAGAGCGTTTGGACAGGATCATGGAGCAAAAGTTCAGAGGATCTGGCTTGACATTCAGTACCTCATAATTTTTCATTTTACAGGTTTGATTTTGATCTTAATTTGCAAGCTCTTCTTGAGTTTCGGGTTGTTTCTAATCTTAATTTGTAACCTGCTGCTCTCAGGAAATAAAGTGAGATATGTACTAAAAATTTCTCTAAAGAATTGCAAGTTTATAAAATTTTTATCTTTCAAACTGATCAAAGATGGTAACTCAGTGGCTAACTTGAAAAAAATACTCCACAAGACAATAATCTGCAAAAGTTGAAGTACTGAAGAACAGAGGAAGGTGAAAACAACAGCAAAACAGAGTAAAATCGGGAAGCAGTTAAGAGAGGGAGAAATGGGTTTGTTCAATGAAGAGTGAAGACAGCATCCTCTAAAATTCCAAATCAATTTGGCACATCACTATTAATCTTATTCCCAACGGAGATAGAATTGTCAGACTGCTACAATTTATGGGTAATCAAATGTTCTTTATAATATGAACTCATATAAAAGACACTAACTTGAAGGGCTTGATGCTGCTAAACATTGCACCGGGAACCCAAAATTGTTTTTCCTCTAACTTGTAATTTCTCCCGCAACATTAAAACTACAAAAGACCTCCCAAAAAAGGATGAAAAAAATAATAATTAAACACCAAAAATACAAGATGATTAATGTGTTATAAAATCGTGGTGCGACACATCAGGACGTGGCAATTGCTTTTGCTTCTGCCCACTTCCACACTTTAAACCCTGTTCCATCTCCAGTGAAAAACAGGCCACTAGGGCCTACCTCAATGGCACGAATCTCCTGCTTAGCAAAAATTTTACCCCTCTCCGAAAATCTTCAACCATGAGGAAAAAAACAAACAATATTCCCATAAGCAAAGAATGAAAGGGCCCCAAACTAGGTGGAAAAACAAAAGGTTGTGCAGTAAGATAAAAGCATCATTCAGAACTTACGATGGCAGATCATAGAGTCGAACAGAATTGTCATTGCATACGCACAGCAATACTGGCTTGGATTCCATGTCATGCATTCCACGAAGAATAAGCAGGCCCTACAAGAGCAGTGAACTAGTTAAGTGTTAAGAATTCCACATGATCCTTAAAAGATCATATTGAGAAGCTGAATTTGGACTACTCAAAATTTTGCATTTCCACATGAAAACTACCTTACATTGCACTCCAATGCTTCTAACTAAAACACTCTCCCCAAATAATTATAGTAACTATGTAAAATTTTCAGTGCACTACACCATGATATAAGCAACACCTTCCCTGTTATTGCCCAGTTAATTCAGATACATCAAACAAACTCCAAATTTTGCATTTTGCACTACAGCCAACAAAATCTAAACTTAGGACAAGGACCTATACTTAAAAGAGATATCAAACTATCTTGACTACAGCAAGTCCAAGAAAATTTTCGAAACAGATATGACTATGCAAATTAAGTTCTGTTCTGCACGTAATCATCTAATGATTGTAAATCCAACTAGTCTATAATGTAACAAAAGAAAAGCAGGTTGATACAATGTAAAAGTCTTGTATGACTACGCATCAAATCAAAATACAGCATGCTTGGCATAATAATCAAACAACATACATGTTCTTCATTGTGAGTGTATGTTACTTCCAAGTTTCCATTCTCGGTCGCTACCCACACCTGCACAAATAAAGAATATATATATATATATATTTTTATAAAAAGAATCAAACTTTAGCTTTAATGGCAGGAAAAAAGTAACAAAATGGAAGAGATAGAATAACCATAAAATAGCATTAACCTTTATTGTTTGGTCCAATGAACATGATAAAAGAAATTGTTCCCAGCAAAGCAAGGACATCACAACATTAGTGTGTTCTGTCAGAGTTTGTAGACACTGCAAAGTTTCCAGGCTCCAAACCTAGAAGAAAACAATTAATATCTTAGTGATCATGATGATCTTTAAAGCAAGAAATATAAAATAAAGGAATAACAACAAATATACTATTAGCGGTTGTTTGAAAGTACAAAAATTCTTAATAACCAAAATACTTAGAAATTAGAAGACTAAAACTAGCTTACCTTTATAGAATGGTCCACAGAACCAGAGTATAATCTATTAGCTCCAACAACTAATGATACAACTGCAAGGGTATGACCTTTAAGTGATGCTGCTGGTTCAAAGTTATTGGTGACAGCATTAAATTTCCATGCTAATATTGTCCCATCCTGCACATAAGAGATATTGCTTCTTGCGCATCAGGTAGGGTGCCAGAGAAACAGAGAGATGGCAGTCTGTGAAAAGAGTATGTGCATTCTGAGTGAAGTGCATTCAGCAGAGACTTCAACTTTGACCCTCAGAAATCTTGGCCCTTCATAAAAGTTTGTTTTCTAGTACAGTCTTTCAAGGGTAAGGGAAATTTTAGGAGACAATAAATGTTGGAACACCAAAAGAACATGCCAGGATTCGATGAATTGTAGTGGCAAAAATTCAATATTGCAAAAGTCGTAAGTGAAACATAATGATTTATGTTGACTGACCATCCAGAAGAATATAATCAAAAAGTTCATTATTTACCTGCGATCCTGCGAAGAGCAAATCATTACCCACAACCATGGCATAGACTTGTCCAACAGGTCCACTAAGACTGAGTTCAGCGTTAGTTTGGGTGTTCCATGCCTGCAACATCATTGTTGTTGAGTCCAGTAATGGGAAGATCCTTGTTCTTCTAACTTGAACAAAGATAACCATGTAGTAGACAAAAACAAATGGTAGAGTATTAACTTCAAATCTTACCTTTACAAAATTCGGTATGCCAACAAACAGCCAAGGACCTTCACTAATCATGCAACCTACTTCGCCACCAAGATTAATCACACCCATACACTACATCAAAGGCAACAAAACAAAACATCAGACAAACACATTTGCTTGTCTATCGTGATAGTGGGAATAATCAAATGAAGGAAAACTGGAATTACCAAAGCAATCAACTGAAAGAAAATTTCGGGTTTTCTTTTTGATCTATGATACAAATATGAACATTTAAGAGAAAGACCAATTGCTAACGGAAACTAGTAAATGAAGATTACCAGTAGCATTTTCCATCCATAAGTGACTCTCCTTTTACCTCAAAATCTTAAATTAGCAGGTGATCTCAGTGATCCCTTGAATTGTTTAGCAATTTAGTGACCATAGAAACATAAACATCATCCTTGAAGTTATCTTCAAGCAAGCAATCCATAAGTGCACACTTCTTTTCAAGCAATCCTCTCAACAACATCTTCTTTAAGAAAGTGATCAGACAGGATAACATTGCAAACTTTAGGAAACTTTTATGGCACTTTATTTTTTTAAAGTGATTGAAGTCCCATGCCTAATTACATTCCACAACATACATAAATCTCTTTGTATTCTGAGCTACTTAAAATTAAAATTGAACTCCAAAAATAAAGGAGAAAGAAACGAAGTTAAGCACAACCTGACCAGAGCCGGTATCCCAAGCCCTCACAGTACCATCTTTACTCCCAGTATAGAGCTTATCCAACCCCGGCAAAGAAATTCCACTAACAAACTGCCATAGAAAACAAAACCATCATCATCATCGTCAAACACGTATTCCACAAACCAAAACCGCAAAAACACAAAACAGGAAAAAGACACTTACTTCCTGGTGCCCATCAAGATGATTCAACAAGGCAAAACCTTCCCCTATATTCCAAGAATGTAAGAAATTACACTTATCCCCATACTTACAGTGGCCTTGCACCCAATAATTACATATTTTCTCCGTCTTTCTAACCACCTTATTAGCCCCCATTCTCCCCCAAGTATTATTATAATTATTATTATAGTTGGGGCCTCTTCGCGCGGCGGGACCGGAGAACCCAGAATCATCGGCAAAACGTTTAGGGGCACCTGATCCATTAGCGGTGGCGGCGGAAGGAAGAGGCAGTTCGCGGTGCAAGAAATGGCATGGGTTACGGTTGCACCTACCCGCCTGCCAATGGTAGCAAACTTTCTGGTTCTTGGAAGAGTCGGTTGGGGCGGTTGAAGGACCTCCGAGTCGGTTAAAGACGCGCCTATTGCCGCCGTTAAAATCCATAATCACCAATCCTTATCTCAGTAACACAATAGACTGAACAGAAGCTTGCCGCTTGTTTGGAAAGAAGAAATCTCGTCGGAGAGAGAATCTGATAATCAAGATCGCCTCAAACCCTAAGTGAATCAAGCGTGTGTTTCTTTTGCTGTAACGAAAAGAAAATAAGTAAAGAATGAATTTACAGGGAGAGAAAGTAGATAAAGGGAGGGGAAGAAGAAGATCGCGTCAGCTTTACGAGGTAAAACTATATATAATAGTACGAATTTGACCCTCTTGCGGGGATTTGGTGTCGTAACGAATCGTTTTCGTTGCAGACTTTCAGTAAGAAGAAGAAGGTGTTCGTTCAAGTACAATTTAGACTCCGATTATATATTTGATTATGTAAGCATGGCGGCCCCAATAATTAGACCCGACCCATTTTCCTAATCGATGTGGCCCAACAAAATTGGCCCATTCTCTAACATTAAACAACTGTCTTAGAAAGAGAAGATTTGTATTATATCATATTGGGCTTTTTTTTGGGCCCTCACGTTTGTATTATTATTTTTAGGCCATCCGATTAATAGAATCCAACGGCCAGTGATTACTAGCCTTTTCTAGTTTTCTTTTTTGTTTTTCTTTCTCTCTCTCTCTCTCTCTCTCTCTCTCTCTCCAGTTTCCTCTTTCTCGTTTCTTTCTTTCTCATTCATTTTTTGGCCAATTCTCTCTGATTTTCTTCGATGTAAGTTGCGATTTAGATCGTTAGTTTGGATCATAATCACTTCTTGCTCTCGATTCCTTTCTCAACTCCACCTTCTGTCTTTCTTTCGATTCTTTCCCTTCTTTATTTTCGCTGTCTACATATTTCAGTTTTTTATTCTTAGGGTTTGAATTTTGGAGGTTAGGTTTGTGTTATGATTAGTAGAGGAGTTATCTGCCGGGGATCGGCGTTGGCCGGGGCGGTGTGAACGTGAATTCTAGCTTTCAGTCCAGGCCGCCGCGATAGCACTACGTGCGGAGGAAGTTTGTAGAACCACCAGCAGTTTCCACAGCTACAGCAACGGTGGCTCAGGAGAGACACGTTACCCAGCGGCAATGACTCCAGTGTAGTCTTTGAGGTCGAGAAGACTGTCCAATAAGAAGCCATCGGCTCAAGGTCTTTTCCATCTCTTCTTCTTTTCTGCCTTTTATTATAATTTATGACTAAATCTTCGTATATATTTTATTCTATGGCGCTATTTCTCTTTTTATGGCTTGAATCCTGGAGAAATTTTTCATGTTTTGAGGATTATGAAATTTCTAATGCAAGGGTGTTGATTTACTCTTGAACACCAATTTAGTTATGAATGACTACGTAAAGAGACTTTATGAGGGTAGGGAATTTATATAATTGCTTCTGTGCTTATTCACTCTTTAATTCTCTGTTCCTTCTTGTGTATGGTTTTGTATATATTTTATCTTTTTCTGTTTGTTGTCCCATCTTTCAGTTCACAAAACAGAGGTATGTCTGTTATTAATATTTAATCATGTAGGTGTTAGATCAGTACTATTTTGTTAACAATTGTTTATAAATAATCTTGAAGGCTCTGCTCCCAACCAATAACCCTGCTATGGACTACCAATCGGCAGATTCTGAACATGTTTTGAAGAGATCAAGGCCCTTTGGAATTGCAGAAGAGGTAACACTTACGGATATATCCTCTGTTGTTGTTTATAAGTTGATTTACCTCATGAACTGCTATTAATACATGCGTAATTGTTACAATGTATCAACTTCTTATGACTTTGAGATGTATGTGATGCATATTTATTGAGAGTTAAAGGATATTAATTAATTTATTATGCAATGAATTTTATTTAAATATTTCTTTGAGAAGTTGTTTGCATTATGCCTTCTTTTAGTATTGAGAAGGAATTGAACTTCCACTGCTAGCCCTTGTCACTCAAAAGACTGTGATGAAGAAAATATAATAGAGCATTTGTGATGAGACAGAATTAGATTTGTTTACTTAGCTTGATCTTTTAGTTCCATTCTTTGTTAGTCTTTCCTTCTTGTCATTAAAACCTTGTTTTTACTTTTTGGTTCCCTTTATTATTTGAAAGAAGTAAAATGGAAATTTAATGCTTATATAGTCATGATGATTTTGTGAGTTATATAGTTGTCTTGGTTTATCACTGTCAAGGTTTTTCTGCAACTAGTCTTTTAACTGGGAAGCATGAGATCTGCTCGGTCTTGTAGCTTAGCATTATCCTTCCAACTTTGCTTGAAAAAGATATTTCTCAGATGATGGTTACCTAATAAGCTGACTTTTCCAGGTTAATAATCTGCCAGTAAATATTTTGCCTGTCCCGTATGCTGGCCAGAACCATGGTCAGAGTTCTTTTTCTCCTGAGGACTTGCCCAACTTCCCAAGACTGTTGTTATGACTTTAAGTCAGGGCTTTGCTGTTAAGAGCATAGATTTCCATCCAGCGCAACAAATTCTACTTATTGGTGAGCGCTCCCACTGGCGTAAAGAACAAATGTTCTTGTGCCTGATAAGAGTCAATTTTTCATAAATTGAGTATGTTTTCACGTTGGTTCTAGCTTCCCTCCCCTCATGTTTAGTCTAACTGTGTTTTATTTTTGTTTTATATTGTCAGTGGGAACAAACATTGGTGATTTCTTGGTGTGGGAAGTAGGGAGTGGTGAAAAGATAGCTCATAAAATTTTTAAGGTCTGGGACCTTTGAGCATGTTCGATGGCTCTGCAGGTTTGGCTTTCTTTCACCTCTAATTAAATTTATTGAACATGAAGTAGTTAGTGGATGCTACTTAACAATGAACTAATTTAAACAGAGTACAGTCAAAATGTTGCCAGCTTGTCTGTATATATATATATGTATAATTCTGTAATACTGTATATAAAATTGGTTATTTAATAGGGTTTTATTTCACATTGGGCACAGAATAGTACTATATTTAAGGTAGACTGAAATTTTGTATGAAAAGGCCTTTTCTCTTTCAATTTCCTTTTACCTGACAAGTCATGGTAGTGAAATAATTTACAATGATTCCTCTTCTCCAGTTTATAGACATATATTGCTTCTTTTAGCTGCCTTTCTCAGCCATTTATAATTACATTCATTCTAAATTGTTTATTCTTGTGGTCTTACTGTTTTAATAATTGTATTTAAACAATTTAAAACAGTTTCATAACACTCCCTCCCTCCCTCAGAATACCTAGATGCATTTGATGCAAATAATTCTCCACATGAATCAAAAGTTCTACCACAAAAGCTATTCATAGAACCAGTCAGTATAAGGATTGTTGAGAAATATCCAGCTGGTGAAGGTAGTGATCAGATAAAGAAGCACATTGTATGCCCTAATTGGCTGCCCTTTGGTAAGCCCTTGGACCTGCAAACTGAACTTACTATTGGTTTTCAGGATCATCTTATACTGGGAACTCCTGCTTCTCCCTTGAGGAAAGTTTTGCTTGAAAGCAGTCTTGGAGATGCCATTATTCTTCAGCCACAGGTTGACATTGGGTTGAAGGGAGTTTCTGAAGATGATATCCCATAAGTAGAAGAATCAATCATGAGTTCTCTGAAAAAGCTAGCTGAAGAAGGTTTTGATTCAGATGCTGTGGAGTCATCTATGAATACAATTGAGTTTTCACTCTGAGAGAATAATACTTGGTCATTTCCTCGTGGCTTGTCTCTGATGCCTCATTCCGTTGTGAGTTTTACATTCCTGAACTTGAATTTCAAATTATTTTCCATCTTTTTTTTCCTCTCTGTAAATCTATATGATTTTTTGTTGCTTATATCTGACAGGGTAAGTGGAATTATGATGTGGATCCTTTTGAGCCATTGAAATAAGAGAAACCTATAATGATCGTCAAAGCCAGAATAGCTGAGGAAGGCTCCAAGGCTATTTTTTCCCCTTCAATTGAGAAATTCATCTTCAACAATCCTCATTGTGTTACCATAGAAATGCCGGTATTGCTTTAACTTGTACTTATATTCCTATGTTTATACAATTCTTTATCGGAATTACAGTGGACTTCTTTCTGTCAGCCTGACTAGAGAAAGCTTCTCATTATGAAGCAGCAGATAAAGAAATTCTGGAGAAACTTAAATCCAGCTTGACAGGGGAAGATCTAGCAGAGTTCGTATGCACTACATAGTAGCTGAAACTTAAAAAAGAAACTCAAGTGGCAACAATTTGTCACCAATGATCATGTAAGTCAATTATGTCAAATAGTTTGGTTTTCAATTTTGAGAGGTTTTCTCTCTCGCACCTTAGAAAATTCAATTTTATTTTATGCATATGTTGCAGTTTACTAGACCACCATGATAAGCATCTTTGTAGTTTGTCTCCTGACATTTATGAATTAGTAATTTTCTCAGAAACTGCTGTTACTGGTGAAATGCAATGATCCTTTGCATGACAAATTTCGGGAGGCGAGGGAACATTGGCACCAGAGCTTGCATCTTATTCACATCAAGTCATTGTCAGTGTCTCATGACTTTATCTGATTCTTGATGTCAAGTGGCTTTCTTGGATTGTTGCCTGACAATCTAAATGTATCATTCTGCTGCCATTTACAGTATTTTGCGGAACAATTCTTTTACTTGAATCATCCCCAAAGGGATCTGTGAGCTCAAGGAGTTGAAGGTGTTGGACTTGTGATATAAGAATTGCAGCAGACCTCTTCCCCCCGAACTTGGCAGCACTCCGTCACTAATGCTCCTGTATGTTGATAATGTCAAAAAGTTTGGTACTCAGATTCCAGAGGTTCTCTATCTCTCACCAGTAGAATAACCCAATTTTATGCCTATGTTGCAGTTTATTGGACCATAGAAATTTATGAACTTCCAATGCTTTCAGAAACTCAAGTGGATGAAAACCATCTAATGTTGCTTAATCATCTTGCAAAAGGTTCAATATATGGTAAGCCAGCATATGCTAGCTCTGTTCAAAAGATAAAAGGAATTCCTGAATAATTCTTGCCTCTTAGGAGTGTTCTTTATTAATTAAATATATCTTAAAGTGGACTAAGTTAAATGCAATGTGTTTGTTTACTTTGGTTTTTTTTTTATTAATTAAAAAAAAGAAACATTAGGCAAAATATTGGGTCTCATTTCACTTGTGCTTGAAGACTCTTTTGAGTACTTTTTCCTGGTGCATGCAGATTCAGAACTGCTGCAAATTATTGCTGCTGTAGATGCGAGCAGATATTCCATCTTGTCTATCTCTAAATGTGCGGCTACTCCTGCATTTCTTCACCTGAATTCAGCTTCACTTAGACTTGGAACTCAGGATCTTACACAGTTCTTCACATTTTCACTATCCTGATCGTCCAAAGCTTCCTCCAATCTTCAGAGCATTACAGCCACCTAATATTTTTCATTTTATTTTACTGTGATCTTTTTTATTTTTTCCTTTATGCAGGATTCTTTGTGATGTTACTTGTCATGGATTGTGGTGATTGTTTCTTGTGCCTTGTGTTGCCATTTGCTTGCTGTTGCTGACTTCTTTCTCTGCTTCTGATGATTGCGTGATCTTGTTCTTCTGTTTTGCAGTTCTATCTGTTGCTGTTGTCTCTATTGGTGCAGTTGATGAAGGTGAATACTTTATATGCTTGTAGTTATTTCGATTTTATGACACCCTCTCTTCTGTCTGTTTCTGTTTTTCCCCAAAATATTCTTGTGGCAACGAGTGTGGAATGTTCGAAATGGGACCTGCTACTCCGAATGGGGTATGGAGCACCTGTCTTCTCATGTTCCTTCGTGTCGGCGAGCCTCGACAGTTGGCGGCTGTTTTGAGAGCTTCACTGCCTGAGAACTGCCTGTCTTCTCGTGTTCCTTCGCTTTGTGTGGTGAGCCTCGGCAGTCGGCGGCCGTTTTGAGAGCCTCACTGCCTGAGAGCTGCCTGTCTTCTCGTGTTCCTAATTATATATATATACGCGTGTGAATCATGTTTTCTTGTGTATTCATTGTTGGTTTTTGTTTCTTGAATACGTGTTTTCCCCCTAGGTTTTTATTATTAGTGGCCCTAATCCCCACTCATTCTCTTAAGTTGTGCAATATATCTCCATTACAATAAATTATCCCAAATTGTGTGTGTTGTTTGTGATTGTATGGAGATTTTTTTTTTCCCTCAATCTCCTTCCATAATACTCACAAAAATTATAAACATCGCCAAAAATATTGAAAGGTTTTTTCACGCTTCTAATATCGTCTTTCTTATTTTTTCAGAAATAATTTCTAATTAAATCGAAATCGGTTTTCTGATGCTCGTAAAAATAAACTCTTAAATTAATAATGTTGAGATTTGCTCAGATGAATTTTTTTCCTAAATAATTTCTAATTAAATCGAAATCGATTTTCTGATGCTCGTAAAAATAAACTCTTAAATTAATATTGTTGAGATTTGGTCAGATGAAAATATATATTTCAATGAGTCTTGATGCCAAAAATCATGCGATATTAAGCCAGGGCCCTGGAACGCGTTGTTAAATAAAAGCTATCATAGTTATTAGTTAACACAATTTCAGCAAAAAAGAATTTTAGAAAAAGGACATCAATGTATTTTCCTTCATTTTTGGTCAAAATAATCATAAAAATATATAGTTCAACGTCAAAAAGGTTGAAGGAATTTTCAGGCTTCTAATATCGTTTTTCTTAATTTTCCGAATTAATTTCTAAATAAATCGATACATGTTTCTGATGCTCATAAAAAAATCCAATGTTGGATTTTGACGTTGAATTATACATTTTTATGAGTATATTAGTCGTAAATTGAGGAAAAACCTTTTGGGTCAATTTTTTTGCTAAATTTTAGCCGAAAATTGTGTAAACCATCACGGTTTTTGGCTAAAAACGCGTTCTGGAGCCCCGACTTAGATTAGCATGATTTTTGGCATCAAGACTCATTAAAATATCTTTATTCTTATGACCAAATCTCAAACAACATTGGATTTAAGGATTTGTTTTTACGAGCATTGAAAACCAGTTTCGATTTATATACAAATTAATTTAGAAAAAAGGGTAAATAATATTAGAAGCGTGCAAAGCCCTTCAATTTTTTTAGCGTTAAATTATATATTTTTTTACCAGTATTGTGGCAAAAAAATTAAATCGATACTTGTTTCTGATGCTCGTAAAAACAAATCCTTAAATCCAATGTTGCTGAGATTTGGTCATATGAATATAGATATTTCAACGAGTCTTGACGCCAATAATCACGCAAAACTGAGTCGGGGCCCGGAACGCGTTATTAGCCAAAAATTGTGATGCTTAGTATACGATTTTGGCTAAAATTTTGCAAAAACTGACCCG